>JANHFX010025815.1:0-10535 GCA_027560015.1 Chloroceryle amazona
CATAAACAAAATTAGATAGAAGAGATAGGGGTGGGATATACAAGCAAATGTGAGCAGCCTCTGCTGGGGTATTCAAATGAAATTTTCATCTACATGGAAAAAAACATTTAAAAATGCCATCACTGAGGTCCAGGTATTTGGTTAAAGCCTCCAAGGACTGCTGAATTTAAAGCAGAAAGGATGCAGCTGAACCTTTTGTTTCCTTTCACTTGTGTTTTAAACTGCTTTATCCATCTGTACTATTTTCAGATATGTATTTCAACACTAAAAATCCTGCCAGAGCCAGAGATCTTAGCTCTGCAGCACAGAGAACCAGAAAGCTGGTAGACCTTAAAAAGAATAAACACTTCCCTGAGATACAAAGGCTCTACATAATCCCAATCTCCAATATAATGTTCTCTTCTGCTAGAAATCACTTTAGCAGTTTTAATGGTCAATAAGCAGTAAACTTTAAATGGACCCAAAGTCCTCTTTATCCATGTCATAAATCTGATCTGATAGCAGAGATCAGGAAGGAATGGGTCTCAAGGGAAGGACTTGCCATGGCATCCATACATCCTGCTCAATTGCACAAGGAGTGCAGTCGGGAAGGGTTCGTTAGCTGCTCAAACAAGTAAATAAATAATGAAATACCACAAACCCCACTAAGTAGCATTTCTGTTCTGCATTTACTCCACAACTGCTGTGAAAATTCAGTTTTAATTCCATGCTCTCATGCCTACAGTGCTTGGAGTAGAAAACAGAGCACAGTGTTTAGAAGCTGCATAGCAAAAAAAAAGCTTTCAAAAACATCCAAGATATTAGCTGGATTAAGACTTTTATATTAACCCTTATTTTACCTGATTTTCATGGTATGGAAAGGGAAAGGGAAAACTGGATCTGCTGGGAGTATACCTGCAGTTGCTGTGACTAAACTCCAGACATCCCCTCAAAAAATGCTGTGGCTTTTTACGTGAACTTGATGATCTGATCTCTTTGTGGATCTTCTCCCGGTGAACTGGTGGCTTTAATGCAATTTATTTTCATTTATTTTGGAAGTGACTTAAATTAAACTGAATGGGGGACATTTTAATTACCAGATCAAGTGTCCACACAGGCATGTAATATGGTTTGAGTTCACATATTTAACTTGCTTAAGTCAGTTTTTCCGTATGTGCCTTAGTAGAGAATCTGTACCATAATTTGTAATGATCAAAAATTCTAGTAGATATTTAAACAATAAGTATGCTGTATGCAATGAAAAAAAACAACAAAGCATGAAAATTGCAACAGTCAATAAACCATTCTGCAACACAGCATAAGACTCGATGTGCAGTCAATCTTTTCTGTCTCAAAAAAAGAGTGTCACAGCTGTGTCACTGCTTCATATATAATTAGTTGAGCCACAGTAAGATTAAAACATTATGCTACCAGAAGCTCTGCCTCTTGTGACACTTGTTATTTAGGAATATTCATGCACATTCATTCACTGAACACTTGTCATAAGTTTTCGTGAAATATGGGCATTCACTGCAGAGCACTTGCCCAGCAGAATATAAATAGGAAAAGAAATTAATCTAAGCTTCAGAACTAAAAATTCACAATTTGTGTGTCAGCGCTGCAGATAATTTGCTGCCTCCTTGTTTTCCATCAAGGAAAGCAAACACATGGGACACATTACAAAATGGTACGGGAACATATGATCCTGCACTGAAATCATAAGGTGACACAAGGAAATCCATGATCTATTGGGTAGGAATATTTTGGGCCTCCTACTGCTCAGCAGACAACTTTTCTTTTCTAGCACGGCAGATTGTTTTGAGTTAAATAAATGGCCAGATATTTTGGCAGCAGTTTTATAGTGGCTTGATCAAGCTCCTGAGAGGTACATCCTGGCTGTATAGATCTTCTCTGCACCACCAGGAAGGCAAAGAGAAATATAAATCAAAAGATTGTGTTCTGAAACTTTTATAGCTAAAGTTTATTTGCTTCAATATAGAGTTATTTGAGGGATCAGGGAAATCTACTGCTCATTAGGGAGAGTCCATGTTTAAGAAAACTTTCTGGGTAAGTCTGATTATATTTATAAGCACAACGTACAAATACAATGGAATGATGTTATCATCCATCTGCCACTGTTTCTGTCTGTATGCACCTAAACCGAAAGAATAACACAAATCCTTACTTGTCCTGTGAGGTTTATACTCTAAAGAGACTAAAAGCATACAATTTTCCTTTTCTTCCCATCAGGTGCAGAAGCAAGTGCTTTCATCTAATAAAATGTGTTAACTATAAAGAATTTTGGTAGAATTCTCCTAATTTAGAAACTTTTTTCTTTTTCAGAAGGAGATTAAAGGTATATGTTGATATCAAGGGTTATCAGCCCCTGGAGGACAACTTTATCAAATATTATGTATAGCAAATCAGCATAATTCCTATAAGTTAGAGGATCAAAAAAACCCCAAAACTCCTGAATATTCCAGAGAGCAGAAATAAGGTTTGGGCATAAGTCCTCAGATCAGCTCTTCAGTTCACCTCTTCATGTTTATAGACATTCCCCTGCACTCTGAGATTTTGTTCTCATACAGATAATCTGCCTACTTACACTTAGAGTGTAAGTGGCTTTTTAGTGTGTAACTGATACCTGAAAATAAAGTATCAAAAAAGATCTCGTTCATGTTACAAAGCCTGATATTCACAAATTAAGGAACTCCAAAGAGCAAGCTGAAAATGCTTTTTAACTTAGAGTCATCCCAGTTAAGAAAAGCAGTTAAGAACTTAGATTTAACTTAGATTCATCCCGGTTAAGAACAATACAGACTTTTCATATAGTTGATGGAGACACAAAGGCATCTCTAGAAATCAAGACACTTCACCTAAAATTAACCTCCAGAAGCATCTTTCATGCTTCACTCTGTAGAGAAACTAAGCACTGAACAAAAGCCCCAACAAAAAGTCCATAAAATTAGGTATGAAGATCAACCCTTTGGGTGTGTAGTCTGGCACAGGGTTTGACTGTGTGCTTAAATATGAATCATTTTAAAGTATGCTGTTATTCTACTAATATTAGCAATGTTATAGTGTTACTATGATAATGCATTCTTTAAAACAGATTATTTTATCCTGAGATCTTGTGTCACCAGCACAAAGAGAGAGATAAAGAGGTACATGAACCTGAAGCAAGAGAGACACTTCTGTGCCCTGGGTCCGTATGCCTGCCATTTGCCAAGTGGCTTGGCATGATTAAGAATAAAACATTGCTGGAACCTTATCCAAGAGCAGATCCAGTTCAGCAGCAGATACTAGCTTAGCTTAAAGCCACTGGATTAGAACTTGGATGGAAATTTAAACATGTACCTTGGTCTGAAATAAGATGTGATTTAGTAACTTAGTGGAAACACATACTGGCTACTTTAAAGTTCTTTTTGTCTCCCCCTTTCTTAAAGTCTCTCATGGCTCAGATATGCTATTATTACAATAACTATACTGCCAGATGAAATAGCAACTTTTTGTCTAAATTATTACTCTTATGACCATTTAGTTTCGTACAGTAGGTTACTATGACACAAAGACTACATGGCATTTGAGTGATCTACAATGACAATGATAATGTGAAGGGCATTGCCTGTGTAGCATACCAAAAGTTTCAGTACTTCTTTTGAGTTCTTAAGCATATAAAGGTCACCTACAAGTAGCAGTTTTTATGCAAAAATTAACCCCCTTTCTGTGATTTTTTTTCAAAAAAGCAAATTCAAGAAAAAGCAGAGAAAAAAAGACAACTTTGTTAGCTGCCTACAAAACTGGTGCTTTGAAATCAAATGTATGAGAAGGTTTTCACAGAAAAATACCCAGAGCCAGTGAAGAATTCAACTTTCTATGTTCAGCATCTGAGTTAACTGGAAGGGAAAAAAAAATCATGACAAAAGATCACTGAAGCAATGGTGAAATTATTGCTTGCTGCTGAATAGAAACATTACATGTTGGCGTGGGGGGTTCTTTCATGATTTCCTCATCTCCCCAGCAGAGTAATGAACTGCATGTCTAACCAGTTTGGAGAAGTCATGCATTTCCAAATATTATGTTGGTTCTTTCTGTTCATGCTACAAGAAAACATTGTGAGTCATCATAAACGAGCCAGCCTGGTATTAAACAAATAAAATTAAGTTTGTGCCTGGTGTGAATCTGCTCACTAGCACTGGCCCATTTCATACCTTGGTCACCACCAGAATACTGTAGCCATCTATTGTCAAATTGCTTTAAGCCCCCAGGGCAAGGAGTATCCTCTTCTTATTTGTAGCTATAATGCCAAGGTGCACAAGGCCCTGAATGTTAATTCTTGATGGCCTAAATGTGTATTTAAGCCTCTCTCTGTGGCTCACAGAGCACAATATAAGCATGAAGGAAGAGTAATGATATAGTTCCCTTTTGTGTGTGGTTCATAAAGAACAATTAGGGAAAAGGCAAATTAAGGTTAATTATACCAAATAAAGAGAATGAAAACATAAGACAAGCCCTGTGCTCTGTACAGGGTAAAGAAGGCTATGTAGAGAGTATCACACTTCATGTTCACAGCTCCTATCATCATTTCTGTGGACATTTCAAGTCAAGCATTGGTTACATGCAGTAGAGCTGCTTGATTTGAGATAGGAATATTATCTTGCAGAGATAAAAATTATTCATAGGGATACATCTTACCCAACTTCTCCTATCAAAAAGTTACAGCCTTCATCTAAGCTAGTCATCTAGACTCCTCAACAATCAACAGGGAGAGATGGTGCCTACAGAAAATGATTCACCGTAGACACAGGCCAGGACAAGTTCCTATCTGGAGATGGCCATCCATCTCCAGTGACTATTAGTTAACTAGTCCAACTTGCTGCCTAACTATTAAATAGCTAAAATTAGGTGAGATGAATCCCACGCAGTGACGCTGTCTGAACTAGATTAAATTTCCTTAGGACAGGTCCGAGCAACAAAATGCATCCATTTTGCCATATTTGGCAACTCTAGCACAGAGAGATGAAAACTAATCAAAGCTTAGCTCACAGGTAATGATAGCAATGAAGTTATACTGGGATTTATGTTAGCACTGACTACAAATGATGTGTGGTACCCTTGGTGCCCAGAGGGCTTATGCTCTAGTTCATGCAGCAATCACATCTTTGTTTTGCTGTGTAAACACAATAACTCTAGGTATACAAAACAATTACAGATTGGCATTTTTATGCTGAGTGAATCAAAACCTGTGGAGCATCCAAACAGAATTAAGGTGGTAAATTTTGCAATGGGCTTCAACGTTTTGCCCTGAGTGCTCCCACACAAGGCAGGGAGCAGCTTATCTTGGGAGAGTTATTGCTTCCTAACCATAATGATCTGTCCACCTCTAATTCAGTCATATCTCAAGTAGCAAGTAGTGAACGGCAATGAATTTCAGCCTGGAAAAGTGAAATTCATGTTATTTTGTTTTGACAAATTGTACCATGCCCAGTCTTCCTGGGAAGCTGGGATCATGGGATGACAGAATAGACAGTGGCAGGAAAAACCCCCTCGGTGCCAAAGCAAGCCACTTCTGAATCAGAATTCTTAATGAGGAGAGAAAAAAAAAAATAATACTATGGAGCCAGGCCAGTATGAAATTGCAATACATTTTCTGGAATACAGTTTCCTAGCAATTCATAAAGTTTGAAAAGGTTAGGTTACACTGGGAGCTGGTTTCATTCAGTCACCAGAAATCCATTGGATGTGTTTTAGGGAGGATTTCCTGCTTCTACTGTTCAACATGTGCAAGACCCTGACCTAACTTTTGTGTCACACTAGCAAGTACTGCTGCTATTCAGGCAGGTGTGGTACCTGACTGGTTTATCAATTTTATGAATCAAAACAAACTGAATTCACAGTAGTTTGCTTAAAGCTAAAAAATTCAATGCGTTATTCAAGGAATTTCTGAAAAGCAAATGCCATCTAGGTAGAAAGTACCCTCTTTCTACATCAGCTGGAGGCAGAAACAGTATAATAAACCTCCATATCAAGGTTACCCAAGCTGATCTGTTAGTTTCCCAAAGTGAAGTGCTTTCAAAATATATTTGTGTATATGTATTAAGCATAGCAATAGGAACAAACTTCTTCTGATGTGCCTACCATTAGGTTTTGTGATGATAAAATGGGGCTTTATCTGTATCAAAAAACCCTGAGTAAAGCAGAGGATGCAGAGAAAACCGTCAGCCCCTCCGTAGACAATCAATGTTGTACTCAGATGTATTTGCCCATTAAAACAGTCTAATCATTTACAATGCCTGATAATGATTTACAGTGAGGGATGACCTCAGTATCTCAATGAATCCTACTGATAATGTTACAAGGCTCTTTTGTGGCAACATATCAGCAAATAAGAAGCCAGATTTAGCCTATTTTATGATGATGTGGTAGAGAAGAGCTGCATTTTATGGCATTTACCAAAGGACACAAAATTGCCAAACCAGATACAAATCTTTCAGCAGCTCTTCAAATACCAAGTTAGAGCTCCTTATTCTTGAGCAAGCACATAGGTCTTTGGCTCTGAAGTCAAACAGTGATTATAGAGAAAAACTAAAGAACTAAAAGAAATCCAGAATTTTTACAAGGTATGCCAAGTCCGCAGAGCTGACTGGGGCCAAGACTCTTACAAGAACATTTTTTTAAAATGTTTAATGGCTATTTAATAAAGTTTTCTTGGCAGTCATATCATGTCACTACAGTTCCTAAAGATTTCAAGAAAATATTCCATTTAGTTTTTCTTATTTCTTTTTTTAAGCCACTTGTGTGTGGATCAGTCTGGGTGAGAAAAGTAAGACTAGATGTTTGTGGACAAGCTCAAGCACTCCTTAATTGCAGACCAGCTATTATTCACATTTCCAGGCTACTCAAACCCACTCACAAGTCTTCTTGTTTCGGCTTACTGTTCTGCTGGAAAATCAACTGAAGGTAAACAGCAAAAGAGGAAAAACTAGTAGAACACATCAGTCTGCCTGCAAACAATACACTAACCCCTGGAACTGAAAAGAAAAATATCAAGACAATCTGAACTGAGCACAAGACTATAATGATGAATGGAGATATATAAATGTGTAGACTGACATGAGCTAAGAATCTGGCCCTCTACTTGGAGCATTTGTACAAAAAAAAGGTTGGGAGAAGACTGCCAAGTTGCCACATAATCTACTAGCTATGGAACCACTGTGCCTGAGAAAATTGGCAGCTTCCATTCTCTTCACAGCTTTTCACAAGAGCAATTCAGTAAAACGGCTTCTGTGCTTTATCCAGAGAGAGCCGGGACACAAGTCACCCAGACCTACATATGCCAGGGGAGCTGGACCACCAAGTCACAAAGGAAATTCTGTACCAACCTTCCTACCCAGGGAGAAATGCCTGTAGGAGTTGTGCTCTGAGAAGTAAAATCTTGCAGATGCTCCTCTTTAGGTGATGCAATCCTGACGCGCCTGACATTCAGGGCTGTTGTTAAATCAATAACTTACCCTTAATTGTCTTGGGTGAACTTGTCAACACCAACCTTTTTTTGCTTCTTCTGTGCTTAGCAGATGCTCCCCTCCGTCTGTAACAGCATGAAAAAATTATCAACAGGAACATGCATAGACATACGCTCAGAAGCTCTCTCTATGGCTCCTTATATTTTCCACTCAACTCAGACTTTTGAACATTTATTTGTGCAGCCAGATATTATTAATTCCTAGAAACAATTTCAAATACATTGCAAAGAGCTCTTTAATGCCAAGACATTCTTTTCCTCGGCCAATTATTTTTCTCACAAATGGCAGCATGAGTATCTTCTTGTATAATCACCCCTCTTCCTTTAATTACTGAATAATCCATACTCTTCCAACTGAATTCTGAATTGTCATTCTCCTCGTCAGAGACATGAACAATTTAATGAACACAAGAGCACTGATATTTACCGTTGCCAATTTTTTTTTCACAGCAATATATTTCCCCTCTCTATGAATAAAACTGAAAAAGACTTAAGCCAGAGGAGTAAGAATATGATATTTTTCAGATTAATTTCTGCCTAAGGAAAAGCCTGGTCTACAATACAAGCTGGGGGAGCAGGTTTGATTTTAGCAGTAGCAGGGTGATTTTCATCAGATTTCCCCAAGTAGCTCTAACCAAGACCTTAAAGAGGTCTTAATTTTTATGAGCCTAAATTAATTGCCCAGTGTTGTGGCCAGGCTACAAAATTAAAATTAAAGGCAAAAATTCCTCCAAGCACTCCCATAAGCCTTGTGGTCACAGGCAGTAACATCTCACAAATGGCACCTGATGCTTATGTTTCAAGTATTCTTGTTAATTACCATTTAAACTTATTCTAATTGCATAGCAACATGTGGCCTAAACAAACCAAAGGGGATGGGAAATTTAACAGCTGAAAACTAATTAGTGACCTGAAGTAATTTTTTATTTTCTAGTATTGTCAACCTTTCAGATCCTGAGGAAGACGCTTTCTAAAACCAGATGTTTTAACTATCTAAAATGTCTTACTGTGTTTATCTTTCTTCTGAAGTCTAAACAGCTTCTGACACCTGTAGGAAACAGTGAAGTGGGGTGTGTGTGTTTTGTTTTGATTTTGTCTTTATAACTAGTGTCTTATTGTGGTAGCAATTCAGAATTTTCTTTGGCTAGCTTTGGTATGGTTTTCCCTCTCAGAACATTGCTGTAAGGGACACACTTAAACTCATAATTTCTTGTGATTAGCTCTGTCCCAACACCAGCTGAAACAACCGAGACAATGACTTAGGCACAAATCTTAGCAAGAGCGTTTTTTCCTTCTGGGATATTCTTGTGACATTGATTCATTAGTCAGAGACTTATTACTTTGGATAAAGCTACAGTGATTCACAGGATAAGACGTGCATTTCTTTCATGTCATCTAACTCCATAGCCAGAGACAGAAAAATAGAGATGAAAAAGTGACATTTGCCTGTACACAGTCTTACCAAGTATGTCAGTGACAGCTTACTTAATCATAAGGGCCTGGATAAGTGTTTGGGTATGTCTTCCTTTCATCCCTGTTCTTGATATTTTGTTTCCATATTTACTTTTCATCTTCTATTAAAACACAACATAGGAAATTAGATTAAAAGAGGGGAAATTATATTAAACAAAAGGAAATTAAATTAAGCAAAATTGCTACAAGGCTGTGAAAGGTTTGACTGAAACCAGCCTGTGGAAACGAATGTCTTCAGACATCCTCTGGCATAATTACAGCTCTCAGGACGTCACCAAGATGTTCAGAAAAGTCTATTCTTTCTCTGATAACCAGATGCACTCTTGGATTCTCATCTGCATTTCTGTCCTGGCTGTCCACTTCAAACTCAATGCATGTAAATACTGAATGTCATCATGACCTGAGCCACCTTTATGGAGTTGGTTATTCTCACCATGGCCTCACAAGCAGGTAACATTGTACCAGACAACAATTTACTTCTTGTCATCGTGACATTCAAGTCGAGAAAGAAATAAAACAACCAGGATTTTTGAAAAGCAAGTAGAGATTCTGATTCAAGTCCTGACCTGATGGCAGCTTGTGAGTTGGAAGCTGTGGGGAAAAAGCCTGCTTTGCACTCATCTGATTTATCATAATCTTTCCCTAAGTGCCCACGACCGGCCCTTCAGTATATTAAGTATCTCTAGGAGAAGGAGGGTCTAGACCCTTCCAACACTAGAAACCCTCTCCACTCTTGAGGGTGGGAAGAGAAGGACACAGCTACAGCAGTGCAAATGTATGATGGCAGGACAACGTCTCTGCGGATGCTGGCAGCTGCTGGGCTTAGAGGAAAGAGGAGATGAGGAAGAGAATGCAGGGTTGATGGTCATTAGAGGTCACTCTCCTCTCCTCACTTCTCCCCAGGCTTCCATGGCATACTTTTCCAACCGCTAATGAAATCTAATTTTAAATTCTCTGCAGATGGAAAAGAGAAGTTACTTGTTTACTGTTTGTAATCAGACCTTTTAAAAGGAATTTTTGTTCTTTTTTTTTCTTTTAAAAATAAATAAATATATAACTAAGAAGCACAGCAGGTTTGGGAAAGACAACAAGAATTTCAAAAGATACCATCTGTCAGAAATCTTAGAACTGAAAAGTATTAATGTCATGAAATCTACTTCCTGCATAACAAAACTGGTAGAAATTCATAGAATGTCGCACATAGAATTAGCTTATTCTCACAATTGGGTTGGAACATTTTAGGGTTTGTTGTTTTTTTTTTTTTTCTGAGACACATTGAGTTTAATTTAAACACTCATCTGTACAAGAATAGCCCTGTAGCTTCTGTGGTATGTAGACATGGTCACAAAAGAATTGATGCAGTCTGGAGAAGCACAAAGTGCTGCTCTACCTCAGCCTGCAGAAAAGAGAGACCTGATGTTTCCAGGGATATTTTATTTGCATCTTACTTAATTCATTACAATGGAAGAAAGGAGAGAAGGAAAGAAGAAAAAGGGAAGGAAGGAAGGAAGGAAGGAAGGAAGGAAGGAAGGAAGGAAGGAAGGAAGGAAGGAAGGAAGGA
>JANHFX010025815.1:10837-45627 GCA_027560015.1 Chloroceryle amazona
GGAAGGAAGGAAGGAAGGAAGGAAGGAAGGAAGGAAGGAAGGAAGGAAGGAAGGAAGGAAGGAAGGAAGGAAGTCAAAAAAATGATAAAGATGCTATTGAACATGGACAGCTGTCCTTTTTCAGCATTTTTTTTCGTGTGCAAAAATCAGTGTGTGGCAAGGGTTTGCAAGGCTTGGAAAAAAAACTCAACACATTGAACTTGCAGATTCAGACAACCCATGCAATACTGTCATTAGTTTCTCATAACATGATAAATGTGATACCAGTCAGAAGGACTTTCTGAACCTTACCTTTGTGATTTCAATTAAAGGAAGGAAAAAACACAAAATAAAACTAAAACAAAACAAAACAAATAAACAAACAACAAAAAAGAAATCTGTTGAATGATACAATTTTCCTCCAAATGATTTTTCCACATTTGCTGCCAGAATAAACACATGCTACATGTTAGTCTGTTGAGTCCACATTAATTTGTCAGCTGTAGGAACTGCAGTGATTCATTTGCCAAAACCTGTTGCACTAAATCCCACTGTTTTTAAATTGTAACTCCAAACATCCTTTTAGGCTTGCAAAGAGTTTTAAGCACAACTTACATATATAGCATTACTAAAATTACTCTCCACACATCTTTAAAGTCTTGGCAAGGCGCAGTATAACCAGCTTGTCACAAGTTGGCTTTAAATTCCTTTTCTACCTAATTGCACAAGGTTTAAAATAGTGTCACTGTCAGCTGGGACACAGAAGGCAAGGATGTGCTAAACTGGTTTCCTTCATTTCTGATAGGGAGCAGTGCAAGCAGTCCAGCCACCAGCTGTGCCTTGGCATTGCTGTGTTCTGAGATTTCACTGCTTTCTGTGGAAAAAGAGACATTGTCCTAGACTCCTAACAAGTGGGCTTTTTGACATTCTTTAGCATACCTCATTTTTTTAAGGGTCCTTGATGGTGTCATCCAACTCATAGTTTGTGTACGAGGTAATGTTATGATGAGAACCCTCAGTGTGTCGCTCTAAAAAACACTACAGGAAATTAAAGAAGAACTCACAGGCTCCATGTAGATGCAAAAGTTTTAGTCTTTGCATGTGAATGTTATAAGAACAATTTGTGTCAAATATCCTAGGAAAAAAAAAAAATGGTTCTTTTTGTCATTGAAACAGAAGAGTCATCAATGTCTTCTCACATACCTAGTAAATTTTTAAGAGATATAGTAAATAATAATAAAAAAAAAATGTAGCCTGATCATCAGTAAACTGGACATTAAAGCCTCATGGCAGATGGAGACTACACAGGGCATTGGGCTTCTGTCATAACTGGGTAGCTTAATGAGCCAGACAGACAAAGATAAAGTAAAAACCACAGAAGGTCAGGAAAAGCAGGCATAGGACCCCAAGACTGGGTGGAGAGCAGCAGAGTTAGGGCATGAGAGAGAGAAGCCAGGAAAAAAACAGCAGTCTGAAGTGGGGAATTTTGGTGGGGCAGGAGAAGGGGAGGGGAAGGGAAGGGAAGGGAAGGGAAGGGAAGGGAAGGGAAGGGAGGGGAAAGAATAACCACATCTGTCTGACTCTTGCATCCCTCCCTCCCTCTCCCACTTACGAGCTGCTGCCTGCACACTGACACCAGTACTGCACTCTGGCACCCCACTACATGCACACTGACACCAGGACCCACCACTGCTTTTTCTCACCAGCCATTCATGGGAGCAGCTGAGAAGAAAAATAGCCTAAGACTCCCGCAAACTGAGATTATTGACCAGTCTGGAGATTTTTTATTAGGAGAAGGGAAGCTGATATGTGTAACCTAATATAATTGCAACTGCACAAGTCATAATTTCCCTCACTAAATCAATACTTTGAATTTAAAACTCTCAGATGCACCAGGATTCTTCCAATCAAGCTCTTCTCTCTTTTTCCTAAAGCAAAAGAGCAATCAGTTAATGCATTGCAGACTTATGTGACTTGATCTATGGGCCAATTGTAACTTTCTTTCAGTTGCTTTCAACAATCATTAATACATCAAATTCCAGAGTGCAATAAAGGCAACAGGAAAGGAAGTTTTTGAGGGTCTCCATTGACCCTGCTGTTTTAGTTTATTGCAGCAAGTGAGACAGATAAGAAGAAAACAGGGAACCTGCAGTGCTCCTAAGGCAGATAATTCTCATTCAGCATATTCAGCCAACACACTCAACATTTCCTAGTTTTAACCTTTCCCCCTTCTCCCTCACTTCAGCCTGAAAATGCATTTTCACTTAGGACTCTTCTAATAAATATCCATATAAAGAGCACCGAGATGCATTTTATTACTTTATTAAAGCTATTTTGAATGTCTTTGAAATATTATTTTACCTTTGAGTAATGCACTGAAATTATTAACAATCATTTCTAAACCATTTCTGCGTGTAATTAATTTACTCAGATTCCTTCTGAATAACAGATTATATTAACTCACTATATTTTCCCCTGGAAGTCTTTGGTCTCACACTATTAAAAACATAAGTAAGGGAGCCTTGACAGTTTAGAAGACTGATATTAATATCACACGGTTATTACCCATAGAAATTCTTCCATTATCTTTTGAGATAGAGGTGACCTAAATTATCTCACCTGTCTTCCAGCTCTGGAAAGAAGCCTGCAATTGACTACAGTTTTCCTCAGTTTATTTGCCATTATGACCGTGGAATTAGGGCAAGAGAAAGGCGTTGAAGATCCCTTGTGTCCTGTTAAAGAAACAATAAGAAACAAACAGATCTCGTCTCCTTGCATCTCCTAGTTTCAATAGAGATCAATGAGATATGTGCAGCACTGAGATTTGTTCTCTGGCACTTCTGCATAATGTGCTTCAGATGCTGCCTCTGGCAAGAGTGTGAACAGGTCTTTGCACTTCATCCATTTATATGTGGCCAGGTGTCATATATATTCATGTATATATTTGTGATATAAATACTTGTTCTTGAAAAATGACCACAACTTTCTGGAGAGTAAGATCAGACTTTATTCAGAGGAGGCTGGCACTCTGCAAGCAACTTTGATCTTGAAAAGGTCAGAGTGTCTTGGAGAAGCTCCCCTCCCTTCACCAACATATTCTCATGGGAGACATTTGTCCCTGAAACATCAGAGGGATCCCTCTAATGACATGTAATTTGCAGTAAATGAATGAGAAGAAGAAAAAAACCTGTTGCTCATTGGCTGCCCGACCGTGGTGGAGGAAGAAAGGGATATCTCTCTACTCTCTGTTTCTCATTTTAACTGTCACTGTATGGGGAAAAAAATCCTGTCTGATTCCTGCATTTCAATCCAACTCATCTCTCTATCTTCCACCTGCATCAGGAGTTTGAGACTCTGTACCTGCTGAATAAGGAATTCCTTCTAGATGTTTGTTTTCATTCATGTTGGGTGGTCTTCTCCACTTGAATGATTTTTAGATGAACCACAACCAGAAATGAAAATAACCTTCAAGAGAATAATTTACCCTTTATTTCCTAAAATATCTTTTATCCTGTTTGCAATTCCTGTATTCGCTCACAAAATCTTTTTCAGTAAGTGGCAGAAAACACACATATACATACCAATCCAGATACAAAGTGGTGCAGTGTTAGGAAATTTTAAAAGCCACAGGAAAATGGAGAAGGGAAAGATGTGCTGACAACAGAGCAGGACAAAGGCATTACATGGAATTCTGGATAACAAAACGGACGGACTCTTGAGTGCATCTCTAATTTTGGATTGCAAGCAGTCACAGAGGGTAAAATCCTGGCTATATCTCAGCCAGTGGCATGACTCCCATTAACGTCAATGGGGTCATGATTTCATCTTCAATGCATGAAATAGCCTGCCAGCTCTTCTTTGCTCCTGGGGAGAAGAAAGGGGCTGCACCACATTATACCTACTGCCTTTAAGTGACACTCAGCTCTGACATACAAGATCAGTCCAACCTGCAAAACTTTTCTTGGGATACTGCATTTGGTTTTGATTCGTGTGGAAATTTCTGCTGTTAAGACAGAGTTTCCAAAGCCTGTATGTGTCGCCGGCTAACCACAGAAGAAGTGGCTTCCAGCACTCCCTGTGACATTCAGGAGGAGAACCAGGCCAGCTCTGCATGGTTTCCAAAATCCCAGTCTTCACATAAAAGTTGTTTTTAGGGAAGGAGAGGAACACTTGAGTGTCGCAAGCACAACCAGTTTCTCAAGAAGTGACTCTGCTCCCTGCATTCAGCCAAGACAGAAAACTGTTAAATTACTATCTCCACCACAGGCAGGAACTTCACTGGTTCAGAGAAATTAGCAAACCATGCCTGTGATTCAGAGATTAAGCCAAACATTTTGTCCTGTCTCTAAATAGAACATAATTTTATTTCAAAGACCATATTTTTTTTCACACTTTTATGTTTTCCTCCTCAAACTTATGCTTCTCTGTGAACTAATCAGACTGCTCCTGCCAAGTGTGCTTTATGACTTATGGTTTCTCCTTGGTGTTGACAAAATTCATCCTATTTCATCTTCATCTTTGGGATGGTAAAATTTGATTCAGGGACCAGAAGCTCTTCCTGAGATCTTAAGGGACCAGTAATGTTCGGGGTGGTCTCAAGGAAAAGAGACTGTCTGGGCTTGGGGACAATGTTTAGGGATGAGATCTTGTCCTGGGCCACCCTGGGGTTCCCCAGTGACACCTACAGCATGTGGGGTGGTAAGGATGATGACATGGGCCCAGTGGTCACACACATAGAAGGGGTTTAGGGCTATATGCCACCGAGTAACACAAGGACAAAGATTTCGGTGGCATTGTGCACGGGTAAGACTTGGATTCAGATGCAGTGTTTAATCTCCTTGCCTTGGAAGAGGAGCTTTGCAGAAACACGTTTTAACAACCCCTGACAGATAAATCCTTCACAGCGATACAGGTTTTTTTCCTCTTTAAGCCATTCTTTCTAGTTCAAAATGTCTCCAAATCATACTGCAAACTTGTATACCTGCTATATAACCCAACCTGGGATCAGCTCCAGCAGTGCCAGCTCTCTTAAAAGTTTCCTACTCACCAGGTTCTGCAATATCCTTGTAACTTTTTGTTTGCAAGCAGCCACCCACTTATTCATGCAGCATTTGGAATACGCTATAGCCCAACTTTATGGTATTTGATAAGGCTTGACAGAGTAATAGGGTCAGCTAATATTTAGCTGTCATGGAGTCCATTTTATTACCCAGCTGTTATGGTGGTTTCAGCTAGGATAGAGTTAATGTTCTTCCTCGTAGATAGTACAGTGCTGTGTTTTGGATTTAGTGTGAGAATGATGCTAATAACACCCTGATGTTTTAGTTGTTGCTAAGTAGCGCTTACCCTAAGTCAAGGATTTTCAGTTTCCCATGCTCTGCCAGTGAGCAGGTGCACAGGAAGCTGGGAGGGAACGTGGCCAAGACAGTTGACCTGAACTAGCCAAAGGGATATTCCATACCATAGGACATCATGCCGCGGTGACTTGTCTGGGAGGGTCAGCTCACTGCCTGGGGACTGGCTGGGCATCAGTCAGTGGGTGGTGAGCAATTGCATTGCACATCACTTCTCTTTTCTTGGGTTTTATCTCTCCCTCCTTTTTTTATATAATTTTTCATTACTAGTAGTATTATTATATTTTATTTCATTTTAGTTATTAAACTATCCTTATCTCAATGCACAAGTTTTACTTTTTTTCCCCCAATTTTTTCCCATTTCCAGGGAGGAGTGAGCGAACAGCTGCATGACACTTAGTTGCTGGCTGGGGCTAAACCATGTCATACGGGGAAGTATTGCAGCTCGTCACAACTTCTGATTCAAGAATTCTTACATTTGTATTTTTCCCTTCCACGGGTAAGGACTGGAGGTTGCCCACTCTTGTCCTGTGAAAGCTGCCACAAGTAATAGGAAAGATAGAGGTAGGAACTACTGGGCTTGGGGGGTTGTTCTTTGTCTGCTGTGTAAGGGAAGAAGAGATATCAACATCGGGGATCCCACTGCAGTCCTCCACCACAAGGACTGGTGTCAGGATGGAGAGAGCCACAGCTCAACACACATTCAGAGCTGGGATCAACTGTCCCCTAACCACAGTGGTCAGTCATCCCTAGTTGGTAAATGGCTTGTGAGGAAAGAAGCACAAGGAGGACAGCTAGTGAGCAATGTGAGGGTTGAAGGTTCAGACGTGGGTCCAAGGAGCACAGAGGGGACAATCAAGCACCACACCCCAAACTTCATCCATTGCTCCCAAAAGAGCTAAGGACAAGGGAAGGCACACATGACTTCTGGGATGCCTGCCAGCAGTGGACAACTGGCAGTTGTTAGCCAGAAGAAGGTCCTAGTTTGAGCTGGAAGAGGAAGCCAAGGCCATTACCCATTGGGGGTGCCCACTGGCTGTATATACACCCCAGTATGGTCTCACCCTGCCCACAGACAGGGCATGGGCCCAGATTACCCATGAACATGTCTGTGTTGATTGACCTATGAAGGCTTTTCTAGTCCAGGGGTAAGTGGGGGCTGGCACATCTGGGTTTTTCATCACCTGTGGGTGGACAGAAGTCTCAAAATGAGGACAAGAGCACGGTACAAGACATTCCTGTGAGCAAGCCTAAGGATACAGGTTTGAGCTGCAGCTTCTGCCAGTTATGTGGGATGTATGGTATCCATGACCATTACTGCTGTTAGGAAAAAGAGGATACCACAATTTTAGTAGCAACCAGCACATTATGACCTGAAGCCAACTCCCAATGGGGAGGAAGTAGCAAGTCTATCTCCACCAGAGCATAGACAAAGCAGGAAGATGATCATGGCTATTTTGGCTTCCTTGGGTCAGGAAACCTCACCTCCCTCTGTGCCCTGAGGAGCTTTACTACTTTGTTTCACTCTAGACTCTGAGTCTATCCATGATTTGCTTCACTTTTCTCACCTAGAAACATGGAAATACTCCAGGAAATGCCTCAGGACTTCACACAAAGAAAATGGCATTGATGTTCTTGGAAAAAAAAATAAAAATTGATAAAATTTCTTTAAAAACAAAGATGTAATACTCCAAGATCCTTGCTTCAATCAAGAAATGAACGGGTGTGTTCATTAGTCAGTCATTATGAACTCCAAAGAGATTGGATTTACTCTGTCTAGGTTTAATACCTGACCTTTCAAGGTCAGATGATTAGCATAGCCCACCTGGCCTGTAACTGACTTAGAAGCCTTTCAAGGAAAGGATCAAGGTAAAAATGCACAATATTATATGGTGTGCTGAAGGATTTACCACTGTTCTTAGTGTTCCCTTCTCAAAGGCAAGTCTCCTTGTTTAAAATATATGGAAGCTATACTGGTTGAATTATAGGAATGGGTACTGGTTTGAGTTAACATGCATTTGGCAACAGTACAATTCCTTTCATTTCCATAAAACAAATCTGGCTGGAGAAATGTACTGATATGACGTGATGTTGTGTACATTGCTTTAATAAGTGTAGATGTTAAGAACATTTTCACAGGTGTTTGTTGTTAGATACCTGCCCTGGGAAGACGAAAATGAATAAGATCAGTTGTACCCGACTGAACTAAATTATCTATAGCCAGAACAGTTATGTTTGGAATTATTATTGATATAAATTCAGTACATTATTGTGAGGAGAAAACATGTCATACAGTTCAACCAGATCTAGTCTCTAAATCAGATTGCAGCTTTGTTCCCTGTCCTGTAACAAAATCACTGCATTACCGTGAACTGTGACTCATGAATATCTTCCAGATAAATTCAAATAGCTTCAGTTCTATTATTGTCTGTTTCTGCCATGTTTAAAATACATTTAAAGTAAGTAGGTTTATATTAATCAGCACCATAGTCAAGCCTATTAAAAAAACTGAAATACATGAAATACTCTGCTGAACATACCTGAAGATTCCTCTGCTCCTGAATAAAAGAAGGACCTGTTCCTTATAAAGCAGATTAGGAATCCACTAAACCAGTAAATTGCTTAATTTCTAATCCAGATTAATGCTGAGAAGTCCTATGAAACAAAAGAGATCTCTGAAACAAAATTTTTTTAATCAGAGTGCAAGAATCAGTATGGCAACACTTCTTAATAAAGAACTGGCCTGACACCACTACCTCATTTCATACATTAAACCATGAAGCAACGACCCCGTATTTCACTCACAGTCTGAAACATTTATAATATTTTAGCAGAAAGAGCAACCTGAAAGCTATTGAAATTAGTCAGAATGAACACAAATAACATCAAAGCTCATTTCACACACTAAATGTTTGTGGGAGGGGAATTTTGGGGAAAAAAAAATAAAACAACAACAACAACAAAAAACCCTCAGCAGAAAGCAGATAAATTTTCCTGTTTGGAAAGCAATTCTGCAAGAGCTGCTTTCTCTAAATTGTTCTTTAGCTGCATATTTCTGAGATAAATGTTTAGCAAAACAAAGTCTCTTTTGCAGAATCTGGAAGCTTATTGTTGAAATCAGCTATGAATTTTGGTCTTGCTTCTTGACAGAGGCAGAATTATGTTCTTTTCTGCAAGACAGGAATTTTACTGTCTTGAAATGTCAAACCTTTTCTTCTAGAATAATAGATAAATGCTAATGCTTTGAAAACATATCTTTGGTTATCAGGCAGAGTTATCTCACCAGATGAAAACAGTTTGCTTCTAAAAGTGTATAAACAATTGGAGACTAAGTCCAGTGAATGTGCATTTTACATGCACAGTTGAAATATATGCTATACAAGCACATATTCACAAGGAGAGTATTTAGCATAAAGGTTTGATGTCACGGCCATGTGAGCTGACCACTCGAGTACCATCTTAAAGGTGTTTGAAACATCAAGGATCCCCTCTTCATCTAAGTGAATTCTGCATCTCCAAACAGATGAGTCAACTGGAACAACTGCCTCAGGGACTTGTTGGAGTCCCCACATCTGAAGGTTCTCAAGATGCAGCTAGACAGGGTGCTAGATATTCTTAGCTAGACTTCTTTTCCCACAAAAGGTGAGACCAGATGATCTTCCAAGGTCCCTTTCAAGCTGGGTTGTTCTACAATTCTATGACCTATCTCATTTCCACTAGGTGCCTGACTCAGGATTACTAGAGTACACCAAAGAGTACATTCCTATTAATTAGCTTAAGCAGCTTGCTGCCTGTAATGAATCTCATGGTTAAGGTATATGCAGGGGGGTGTCATGCAGTTCTGTCTGAGCTGCAGTCCAGCTTCCAAGAAGATCCTTAGTCTTCCACATGTGAGGGACAACCTACTGTGTCCATGTACAAAGATAAGTGATCCTAAGACATCCACTTTATTTTCTATAACCTAAGCCTCATATCATTACTGCTCTTAAGAATGGTAATATCTCATACCATTATCATTCTTAAGACACATTTTTTGCTGTCACCATGTCCTCAGCCCCTCATTTGCAAGGCCTTCTCTCTGCTTTGACATCCAGATTCCTCCACCTAGCTGCTTTCAAATATATTGTTCAAATTAGGCCACATGAGACAGAACGCTCTGGAAAAACCTACACCTACAGCCAAACACAATATTTCATCAGGAATTACATCACATGTTTTTAAAAGATAGGAGGGATTTGCAGCGTAGGGGAGTTGGTTGCAAGCAGGACTGGGGGAAACTGCTGCTGTTTACTGTTACTTGTTCTCTTACCATCCTTACAGCTTTTACTGGAAGGATTGGAGCCCAGCTGACTTAGCAAGACAAGCACATTAACTAGTCTGCAGCTTTTTATAAGACAGCACATACTCCCTTGGCATGTTGGCACAGAGGCATGAGCTTTTACTGTAGAAGTAAGGCCACCTTAAAGGCAGGCATTTCTCCTGACCATTTAGTTAAGCTGAGGCCTGTCTTTCATAAGACTTTTTCATCTGCTCAAAAGGTCAGTTAGGTTACAAATGAAGAAGCGTTTATGACTCAAAAGCCCAAAGCTGGACCTGATTTAAGTGAACTTTGAGCTGAAATGAAAACCATCCAGAGTTCTGATTTCAGCTGATAAAATTGGGCTTGATTTTTAATTTCCACCTTAGATACGGAGGTGCAAATATGGATTCATGGTGACTCTTATGACTGATCGTAAATAGCTATCTAGAAAGCCAGCTCCCCAGAAAGTCCCACTGTACTAAGAAGGGAAAAATTGCACAACATTTTCAGAATAAATCCTTGGAAACATCAACCAAGTGCAAATTCATTCCATGTCCCGAACTCTTGGAATATAAGAGCAGACAAAAATGAGCATAACATTTCTGAGGTGAGCCCTCTGTTAAACACATCCCAGACTTTTCTGCACTGGAAAACTTCTGCAGTAAGCAGAAGCAAATGGAGCATCCAAGTCCTTTAGGCATCTTTGGACATCCTAACTGTGATTAAAAACAATTTTCACAACAAATAAATTCTATAAAATAAATGCAGCATATATTTGTATGTGTAAAATGCAATGAAGTGGACCAATGCTAATTGTATTACTTCCCTTTCCTAGCTAGATTTTATTCCAGCTAAAGGAAAAACTGATTAGGTGTACTTTGATGCATAGCCTTCAGTGAAATACAAACCATTAAAGTAAAATATAATAGGGTTTTTGCATGAGTATGATGGTCTTCTAAATAAAAGGATTAGCAAACACATCCTTATATTATTTCAAGAGATAACTTTAGTAAAAGAAACATCAAGCAGCAATCGTTAAAGATGATGCAAATGTCAGCTCCCAAAGCCAGGACTTTTGAAGAAAATTTTAAACAGAGGCTCCTCCAGTGTAGGCATCACCTAGAGAACTTTAACCTTTTGTGTATGACCATAGTAATTATCTCCTGTATCATCAGGTTATATAAAATGAGCTGCAATATCCAGGAATGGTAACTCAGATCTTCTGATCTTCCTGCTCTCGACTTTGTTTGACTACCCATAAGATGTGAATATTTTGAACTTTAAGGCAGTAAGTGAAACCAGACCATTATTTATTAACAATATCCAGCTGGGGAGCACTTTGATGGCAGAAAGCAAACCTTTTTCAATATACACATGGCCAGATTCTTTTCACATTAATTGAGATGGACTGCTCTTCTCTAAGACTCCCCTACAGCACAACAGTAAAAAACATTTTTCATTCAACAGCTCAACATGCCAGCATGTCTCTAAGCACACTTCAACAAATTCACAACACGCTGGGCAGTTCTCAACTGTCACGCAAGTCCAACTCAACCCTAAAATGACAACCTTCTGTTTGTTGTTGGGGCACACCAATAGTGAACATGGAGCAGGAATCCATTCCTCTATGGGTCTTCATCACTGCGGACACCCAGAAACTCCCAAATGTTGTCTGCTGCTGGGGTTTGTGTGGTGCTGCACAGCTGTCATCCTTCCTAGGACTGCAGGTGGGTTGGGCACATGCTTCCAACTTGTGATAAGGCCATAACTTCTCTATTCCACTGAGAAATATGCTGTGGGAATAGTTACTGAATTATGAAGGACAACAAAATACATGCAAACAGATCCTGGATTTTATACTGGGATGAATTCTATCACCAGCTTGTTGACAGTGGTTTAGTTTCTGCCAAGACTGATAACTGGCTTGTCCTTTATTTGAAAGAAGATTTTTTTTATTGGAGTCTATTACTCTGTTGGTACTAGAGAATCAAATGTTCCTTGGACCTTCCTCTGGCAGCCAGCAACAGCACCGTCCTACACCAAAGGCAGAGTTAGTTCCAGTAAACCAAAGTCCTGCCTGGTACTGTGCAACTTACTAGTATGTGTAAGTTAAGGCAGATAGTTTGAATCCTTTCATTGCACGTGCACTATAACAAGCCTTACTAATACTCTAGATGTCAATCACGACAGAATTTAGTCAAGCAAAGCTTACTCAGGTTCAGCTATGAATATAGTTGTCTTTATGGCAACTGGTTGAAACACTTGATTGCAACAGCTTTGTAGACCTCCAGACTGGTAATTGAATACTGAGAGCAATTGCAGACAAGAAAGAAACCTTCCCCTCAGCTTATGCACAGCTACTAAGTTCAGCTAGCGAGAGGAATATCCCTTTGGATTTAGCAACTGCTCTGTCATTTCATTATTGCTGACTTCTCTGCACTCGGACCTCAAAGTCTTAATTGCCTGGTGCTGAGCTTAGAGAAATATCTTTACTTCATCTGTACAACATGACAGGCATCCCATTACACAGATGTTTCCCAGCCACCGTGTTCTTCAACATACATGTGCACACACCAAATCCCAGTCTCAGTTCTCCAGCCTTCCTGCCTCACAGACCTCTGTGCCCTTGCCAAGACATTGGACATCCCTAGGAGAACACAGATCCCATTGAACTAAATAAAAAATCAACCTCAACACATAGAAATTAACTACAAATGTTCAGGATAGCAAAACAAGCCAAAATGTGCTTTTCTAATTTATTTTCTATATTTAAAAAACACACTGGACATTTGCAGTCGATTTGTAATATTATGACTTCCTTTACCATATAGTTTTAATTTGTTTGTCTTATAGTTAATCATTGTTGCCCATTATTGTCTCCTGCTGGTTATTCTTTTATCCAGATTCAGAGCAGACCTAGAAGACTGCCTTACTGTTTTAAGATAGCCTTTATTATGATAGCTGCCATTGATACGCTCTGCTAGATGTTGATCTGTTTTAAGGAGAGATCAAGATTTGGCAAAATAAATGAGATAATTCCTGCCTTTGTTTAAAGAGATCCAACCCTCGAAGCACATTCCTATTACAAGTACACACATTTACACATTTTTATGCTTGACCTCAGTGTAATTGTGTGGAGGAGTACAGCCTTTGAGTCAGATAATGAATGTAACACATGATAGAGCACTGTAGTACAATGTTTTTTCTGGCATGAGTTTAGGATGACTGCACTCATTAAGAGTGAAGCGATATTATTAAAGCACACACTCCCAGATTAAATAGAAGAAACCAAAATAAGCAATCTAATTCATAAGTATAGAGATACTGATGTTTAAATTTCAAGGTTAGTAATTATCATAGAATCAGAGAATGGTTTGGGTTAGAAAGGGACCTTAAAGATCATCTAGTTCCAAGTCCCCTCCTCCCACCCCCAGGCAGAGACACCTTCCACTAGACCAGGCTGCTCAAAGTCCTGTCCTGTCCAGCCTTGAATGCTCGCTTCCAGGAAGGGAGCATCCACAACTTCTCTGATCAACCTGTTCCAGTGTCTCATCATCCTCACAGTCAAGAACTTCTTCCTTATATCTAATCTAAATCTACCCTCTTCTAGTTTAAAGCCGTTGCCCCGTGTCCTATCACTGTATGCCCTTGTAAAAGTCCCTCTCCAGCTTTTGTGTAAGAACTGGAAGGCTGCTGTAAGGTATCCTCTTCTCATCTCCAGGCTGAACAAGCCTGTTTTCACAGGAGAGGTGCTTCAGCCCCCTGATCGTCCTTGTGGCTCTCCATCCTTCCTGTGTTGGGAACCCCAGTCTAAGCAGCTGACCCCCTAGATGTGACATCAGTCCCGTAACCATTTCTTCATTTGTCAAATTCAAATGTCCCTTTCAAACCCTTTCCCTTTGACTCAGAGGACTGATGAAAAAACTGCCCCTGCCCCAGTGTTCCATACCATTTCTCCCAACGTTCTGTAATCCTACTTGATACTCCTCAGACTGCTTCTGGCTGTATCACTGGTGCGCACGTGAAACAACAGCAGCAGGTAATAGTCAATGGACTGTAAAAGGTTTGGTGGTCTCTTGGTGACATCCCTGAAACAAGCCCCTGGTAAGCCCTCTAGAGAGTGCATCAGGTTGGCAATGGGTGCCTCTGTACCTCTCACAAGACACTTGCCTAATCCTAGCCCTATACGTATATAATGCGTATCCTTTATATATAAAAAGAACATGTGGGACACAGATAGGATAAATATATATATAGGATAAGATATATATATGTATAATACAAAGACTGTAAAGAAGCTCCACGGACCTGATTGTGTTCTGTGACCAGTTGTCACAACATGCTAGCTTTCTCCTGTATGTTATCATTTTGACCTTGAGCCTCTGCACTCGATTGCATCTCACATGTGACCAGCTCTGTCTCACCACAAATGGAAGGTTTGAAATATCTGGAGTCAGATTTGCTTTTTAATGCTGTAATACTTTCAGCACCATTGTTTACAACCCAATGCAATTGCAACTGACTGCAGAACTTTAGCCCAATGATGCATGATGAAAACTGCAACGTTCATTTGTAAAAGTAATAACTGAGGGGTCAGGAATGAGGACAGCAGATGGAAATGTGTGTGAGAACTGACAGTGAGGCAGCAAGAGAAGACAGATAATACTCAAAAGCTATGTTGACACTGTCTTAAAGAGCAGAGTTCCAAAATAAGCATCTTTCTGTGTCCAGTTTGCCAGCAAGAGAGCATCTGTTCTCCATCTGCCCACCTTCCACAACTTCTCAGACTCTCCTAGGAAGGAGCCTGTCCAAGATAACTGTCAGATGTTGATGCAGAACATCATGGGATGTTTGGCTGAAAACTTGGGGACACAAGCAAGGCCACTTGCAGATTTGGGTCTGCAACAGCTTTTATTAAGAGTCATTTCCAGAGCATAAGGTGGTATCAGTGCCTGAGAGCAGTGAGGCTCAATCACAGACCTAGACTCACTCTTTAAGTAGGGTTTTGATGATGCAGAGTCATAAATATCATTCTTAAGAATTAATTCTCAGGCCAGTAAGGTCAACAGGGGCTTTTCCCATAGCAAGCTGCATACCAGTATCTTACCCCATGCAGGAACTGCTAATAACCTGTAAAGCAAACCTCTGTTGGCTACGTGCAGCCATGGAAGAGTCATTGAGGTAAATTATACCAATAATTTTGTAATGGATCGTAAATATCAATCTTCCCTTTATTCTCAGATAAGGAGTACTTTCATTTTCACTTTTCTGTCTTGATCTCAATGGTCACTGGTTTTGATGCAGACGATGCTGCTTTCCATTACTACATCATACACATAAATTTCTTGTTTATATGCAGGTTTTCAAAGCTGTAGATACCTCTATGGTACATCACCCCTGTCCAGTAGTTGATAGTGAGACCCACAAACTATGAAATGCAGAGATATGTGGAAATCCCTACTGATTTCATCAAGACACCTTAGAAGGTAAAATAGTCTTCCCACATAAATCTGATTAGTAGCTCTTCCCTTCCTTCTGCAGAGCCTTTTAGTACCTTTGCAGATGAATAATATTTGCTGCAAGCCATCCTCAGTTACATTCCGGGGGGGGGGGCGGGGATAAACAACCAACCTGCTCAGCCATTCCTCATGGCTGGGAGGAAAAGAAAATAAGTTTACTTTAAATCTGAACAAACAATCCTTTCTCAAAGATACCTTTCTTCTGCAGTTATTTCTATCAGGAATTGATTTCTGTTTCTCTCCTAGGATCACAGAATATCTAAAGGGGAATTTAAATGCAATTTTTTTTTTTCTTGACAAGACTAACAGCAAGGAGTACAACTTTAATTTTATCTCACTGTGATGACAGCAGAGATGGTTTTCTTCTGTCTTTCCAAGATGTTCTATGATGGACCTAAAGACAGCAACTTTACCTCAAATTCCAGTCCTAGGCTTTAAGCCAATATTGATCCACTACCATACAACAGCTCCTAAGGAAATTAATCTTCCAAAACATGATTTCCAGAATCCAGTGCCCTGAAAACCCTTAAGGCAGCCTGAAAAGAAACATAAAGTCCACCCTCTGACAGGTTCCTTGGCATATTTCATTTTCTTTGATTCGGTGTGGGTATAGGTGGCAAAGATTTACACATCCCCAAATCTGTAATTCAAAAATGATAAGTATAGGGGCTATTAGTTAGTTAGATAGGTAGTTATTTTTTATAAGGAAACAAAGACTTTGGAATAAGAGAGAAGCAAATATACACCTCTGCTATGAGAGGTATAATGTCGCTAGATAGTGAATCTAGAAAAAGGTGTTAGAGAATAATAATAAACTGGAACACTTTACCAAAGGTAACAGCTGGGTCTCTGACACTTGCAAATAGCTTGGGCAAAACTCATCCCCCACCATAATCAGGGCAGACCAAGAAGCATTTGTAGAGGCAAATTGTCTCATCTATCTGCAATACCTACTTTAGGATGGCAATCCACCAGCTACAGAAAGATCCTGGATGTTTGGCTTGGATCAAACATTCAAGTGGCTTAAGTCTGCTGACCAGTTGGAAAGCACGGAATTAAAATCAGACTTATCCTGTCTTTGGCAGGCTTTGGTGAGTGGAATAAGTCCCTTACAGTTCTAATGGTATAGTATAAAGTTATCAGGGCTATTTTCCAGTGGTGGGTTGTCAATCAACTTTGCTATAGGAAGTGGGGTCAGGGGGGGAGGAAGAAGGCTGGACATATATCTAAAAGCTGTGTCTTAGCTGAAGCTTGAACATAACATGATGCTTCTGAGCTTCACAGGCAAAATATCTCTCTCAAAAATTGCTTTCGTGCCATCAAGAAACAGCACTGATGGAATAAAGCAATTTGAGACAGGAAGAAAACAAAATGGAAATTTTGTTTCCATTCCAGAGTTTTTGATGTTGCAACCATGATCTACGGCTTCTAACATCTTCTGGGCAGTAGCTATTATTAAATAATGCTACATAAATTCATTTATACTTTTGGCAGATCAGCATTCTCAAAAGGCTCCTATTCTGTGTTTCTTCTTTCCAGGACAGGACAGAGTTTTAAGGATGTTATTTCTAGGGCATTTTAAATTACAAATATGAGAGTGAAATAAATATTTGTTTTGCAAGAAAACCTTGGTCGTTTCAGAAGAGTGATGCCTTCCAGTTCTAAAGATTTATTTTTCAGTTGGAAACCAACTGTAGGCAATAGATCCATATCCAAGATACAGTGATGGACTATGAGCCTCTAAGGTCTGCACAGTAACTCCCCTTACATTTCTTTAATCCCCAGCTCATTTAACACTCATTGCTGCTTCCAAAGGAACAGGTTCCCAGCAGAGTGGTGCGTGGCCATTTGCCCACCAAATGAGATAAGAAAATCATTACATTCTGCATTGACTGGGGTCACGCAGTGGCTGCTCAGAAGCAGCATGTTGTTCATCAGCTGACCTCCCACTTGGATGGAACATAACCATTTATTCAGATTACTTTAGGAACAATGTTTGAGCATTAGCACCTGGAGCTGGAGTCAGGCAGATATTCTATCACTCTCCACTCCCCACAAGCCCCCACATTCTGTGGGAGCTCTGCCCAGGGGCAGACAGATGCTGCATAGCCATGTGGCCATGACAACAGCTGTGCTGCAAGAACACATATTATCACACTGGTATTAGCAGGAGGCCTAAAGTGCTATTGGACCTCAACACTTATTCTCTTCTATCTTAAAGATTTTTATGAGAATTACATACCATGAATACCAATATCTGCTACGAAAGATATTTTTAAAGAACAAAGTGCAACAAAATAATACTAATGTTTAAATAAGCACTGAAAGGAGTTAGTTCTTGGAAGCATTACTTGTGTCTATTCATTAACTACTTTTTGGCAAAGTTGAATTTGAATGTTGTGATCTACGAGATTTGGTTCTGGCTCTTCCATTCAGATCAATACTGTTGAATGCCCACAGAAATATGGATAAAGCATTAAAAGAAATATGGATATAGCAGTACTTTGGTTGGTGGGCCAATGTCGTGCTGAAGGGGTAGGAACCTTTTGAAGATGACCTCAAAGTGATTTCCTTCTGCAGCAGAAAAAGCAAGATGAAGTAGGGAAGAGATAAAATGTCCAGATATGGGCAATGTTGGTTTGTTTTTATTTTCAGAGGAATTCTTATTTTGCCTTCCCCTTGAAATACAAACTTTAAAGTATTTCAAGAATTTCTTGATTATATTTAAATATAACTGGATGAGCCAGATGCCTGAAGTAAAATGCTAAGTATTTAAATCTGGTTTATATCCCTTGCTTTGAGAGTCATTCTTTTGTCATGGCTCTTGCAAGGTACAGTTAAAAGGAAAAAACAACTGATCGTGGGCCAGCAATCCATTCAGAGGTTTCAAAGCCTAAACATCAGAGTCTTTGAAAGCAAGTATATTTTCAAGCACAATCAGTTTTCTTAGCCTATAAAAAGGTATAAGCTTGTTGCATGAGAAACAAAACATAATTTACAAGCAAAAAAGGGCAAATGCCATTTAAGGAACACCATTGTCTTCTAACATGGGTTTATTTCTTTACTATTAAAGGAAGGAGGAGCTGATTTTATATGTATCAGTGGACTTGTGCCTGTCGCTTTAGGGTGAAAAGCAATATAAAGTTTGTAGGGAAAGCACATACAGGCAAGTTTTCAGGCATTTGAGATCTGAAGAAGGCCATGTGTGCACAAAAGCTTTTCTGTTTCTTCTAACTCCATCACTTGGTTTAATGCAATATATTACCATCCCTTTCAAATCTTGTGATTTTGGCATCAAATTTGCTTTTAATTGTTACAAATTAGAAACCACACATTTGTCTACCCATAAAGTTAACCTGTACTAGGATAGGACATGTAAAGTGGATGTAACAGTTACCAAATAGAAAATATAACACACTTATTTCATACAGCAGCATCTACACAGGAAGCTAATCGAAAATAATTAATTAAAAATAGTTATTTAAGAATAAATTTCCATGTCTATAAATTCTGCAGAGTAATCTTAAAGATGACAGAAGCTTTCCTAGTGCTCTAGTGAAATGAAATAGGATCAGAAATTTATTATACATAGCACATAAATGTGATTTTACATCAAACAAATTTTTAAAAAGAACAACCAAACATTTCCTTAGTTCCAGCATCTGCTGTTTGGGGAAACTCACCATCTTCCTACTTGGGTTACTCACAAACTGTGATTTTGGCAGGTTAGTTTAATCTCTTAATATTTACATTTTCTTAGTTCAAATATTTTGACGTTTCAATGATGAAGTTGTGATATCTGTTATTTTAGAATGGAGGTTGGTTTTTTTCTTGACCTAAGTTTCCTGGTTATACTGAGTTTTTATGTCATTTGTGGTAACTGTTATGCTGGCAGGAAGCTGGTCAATAACAATAGCTACTTAACTCTAATTTTGATCCCAATGACAATTTTTAATCAGAAAGTTATTAGAAAGTTATTTAAATACCAGTTGCTTGTAATGTTGTCCCTGTCTCATGGAAAACACAGACATTTTACAGTCTGCACCATTTCTAATGAAAAGTTTTTTCCTGAATGCTGTGTAATATGTGGCTTTTGCCTATTAATGGTTCTGTCTAGTTGGCCATCAGTAGGTAAATACTGCTAGGAAGCCCTGGCAAACAAGGTGATTTATCCTTGGATTTCTGCTGCCAAGCTTTTGAACATAATTGCTTCGAGGAGGAGGACAAGAAAAGATGTGCAAAGCTGCATTTATTCAATCTTCTCTAAGAGAACATTGTAAACCAAAGTGGGGAAGGAGGCCATCTGTAGACATTTGTATGAGGCAAGCAGGCGAGGTAAGCTCTGAAAAGCTCTGCCAGCTTTGGAAAGAAGGAAATTAAAATCAATAAATATTAATATAATGGCAGACAGAAACACAACACAACTATAAAAAAATCCACTTTCAGCCCCAGCCAAGAGTTAAAAAGAAGAACAGGTACAATTTAACCTACATCTCCATCACAGAACCTTCTTAAATGCATTTAGTAAAAGTGTTTGTTTACCTTTTCTTTCTCTTCTTCACCTTTTCCCTCCTTTCTATCCACACTTAATGCATTCTCTGCTGGAGACCTTGGACAATGTCTGCTGTTGGACAACTAGGGTGGTAATCCAAAGCTAGGACATGTCCAGCAGCAGTAAATCATCTTTGATGTCTCTGAACAGCATAACTCATTTTTATTATGGTGTGAAAAATCAGATTGTTAATGAAACAACAGTTGAACCATGTTTTCTGGTTTTGTTCCTTAAATCAATCTTCTAAATAAATAGCAGATTCTCACTTTCCCTCACCTGACCTGCGTGGTTTTTGTAAAGACAAATGATTGTTACAGCAATAGGCAAGACTCTGTGCGTGACCCTTCTCTCAAGACATATTGCAATGCACAGGGTCATACTGCATGGAATCTCTTGGTAAAATATGACTTTTTACTATAAGAAGAGTTTGTTGTTGTAAAACAATAGTGGAAGTTGTTATATTGGTAACATGGTGCCAAGTCTCCAGCTTGAACATGTACATTTTTATAATAAACACTAAGGAAAAGAAATGAGTTATTGTACCCCTGTACAAATCCCAGTTCTTCCTTATTACCTCAAGGCACCAGTGTCAATTCTGGGTCTGTAGGCAGGCACAGCAACCCTCCAAGCACCACTTCCTAGCCTGGGCGCATTCTCCATTCCTGCTGACGATTTGGACAGTGGAGTCTGCACAACCTCAACATGTCAGGCATACATGTATTTTAGGGAACACGTTCACCTTCACCTGGGACGCTTTTAGATGTATTTCACAACTACTGGAATATTATTGCTAACCCTGTGGATGAGCATGCATTCAGATTTGTGCGAGTTCTGCTGGGACCATAACTGAAATGAGAATGGGTAACAGCATTGCATGTCTCTCTCTAAAGGGAAATTTCTTATGAGATAACCAAGATCATTTTAAAAATGCTTTTACTATCTGCTTATCAGTATTATGAGTTACATACCATGAACTTCAAGTGCTGAGCTGCAGATCATTAAAGGCGATGGAATTATGATTTCTGGGTCAAAAGCCCAACCTGAGGAGTTAATCGTGAAATAAAGGAACTAGGAAGTGAGTGGTACCCTTGATAAGCAAAAATGCTAGTCTAAACAAATGTCCAAATTCCAATCTGATACAATTCATTTCTCCTGTCTAAATTTCTCAAATAGTTTCAACGTGGTATTCTTCTGTACATCCACCCAAATATGGGTTTATTTTTGTTCTGGATTTAAATGAGGATCAAATTCAGTGGGAGGTAATTATATTAAAAATAGATGCTTTTGACATCGCATCTCTCTTTTACCTTGGTGTATCTCTTCATACCTTTCAGAAATAAATAAATAAAAATTGAATTGAATGTGCCTTGAACCACTTACAGGAAGAGAATCTCTGATTTAAATGTAAATAAAATAGTAAAATACTTATGCCAAAAAGAAATTAAAAAAAAAAAAAAGAGAGAGAGCCATTTACTTTCTCAGAGTCCCCATGTCCCAGAGGATCTGATGAACATAGTCAGTGCTTCATCTGTCGTTTGAGCTGGGTGCTTCTGCCCAGCTGGTTATCCTACAGCAATACTCACCTAACAAGCAACACCACAAAAACATGAGACAAACACAACCTCACAATAAATCTGACAGATAATCAATCAAAGTGAGAGGAGAAGATTGTGTCCTGTGACAAGATATTAGTAGCAGTGTAGAATCATATCACTTAAAGATGTCAAGCAGCAAAGTTGCTGCTTTTATTCTTGAAAGGAAGGGAGAAATTTGAGTGACAGATGGGAGCTCTGCATATTCCCAAAGGCATACTGATTTTTTTAATGTTTTTCTTTAGGAATCTGGAATTTCATCATCCACAGTATTTTGTGTGTGAATCACATTAGATGACTAATCTTCAGCAGTATCAGATATGAAAAACTACAAAGTTTGTTTTACTTTGTTGACTTTCTATGACGAGTCACTAGTAGCAGGATCAATTTTAAAAGGTTTAACGGATTGAAATTCTTAAACAAACAAAATAATTTCCTGTTAATGAGAAGAGTGACAATCACATAATAGGAGCAAATTGTTTATGTGCTGCCTCAGGGACTAAATACCTAAAACCTCAATCCCTTTATATTGTTTAGATATCATAAAATCCTCACAAACTTTGTCTTAAGTAAACTATATTTCCATTAGCCTGCGTTCCAAATTAAATACAGCATAGCAAGCATGAGATTCCAGTTACAATTTTAAATGATTCAGGAAGCTTGAGGAGATGAAACCGAGACCAATGCTTAAAAATCTTCAATACCATTATTTTCCTTTAAGCTTAGGGAGCATAAACATGACAGAACTTAGTGTAGATCAAACACCTGCTATACAGAACAAGTTATGTTTTCCACAGGATTTTGTCTGTGTGTGTTTATCTCCGTGTACATGTTTATCTTCAAAGTATTTTCCCATATCTAAAACTACAGGAGTTGCACAAAGTTTTGTTACGTGGAAAAGTGCTTGAGTGCCACAGCAAACTCAAGCATACACACCAGGTTCACTGGTAGTGTATTAAACTTCTTCTAAATGAAGACCTAGACCAAATTCCTTTTTACTGTTCACACCTTTCCACATAGATAACAGACAAAATCTGGATATTGCAGAGTCCCACAGAAGCCTGGGACAGCAGGAGGGTGTCTTGCAAAAAGACTTTTCAGGAGTTTCTGGAGCTCGCAGCTTCAATTGGACCCTGTTTCTCTGTGCTCAGCATTGGTTCTTAGTTTTGCGCTCTTTACATCCTGCTTTCTGGCATCCTTGTTTCCAGCCCCAAGCCCCAGCTCTGCCTTCTCTGTCTGCTGACATCATAAGTAATTTGTAATGTCTGTTTGATGGGATTTGAAGGAGTAGTCCTTTCCTGGGATGTACTTTCCTCCACTTCTTAAAAAGCTTTTGTGAGTTACCTCAAAGATCAACAGCTCTCCTTGCTGGCTGTAGGGCAGACATAGCACATGTAGTTCATTTCAACAATAGCATGGATATTTTTTTTGTATTAAAGATGTTTTATAAAGTTTCTATTCCAGATATGATGGGTTTTGCTGTTTTCCCACTGGCCTTTTGAAACTGCAGATATGTTTTTGCTTTGATTCAGATATTTACTCTTTCTCAAATTCAAGACAAAATACCTTTTTTGGTCAGCGTTAGTTATGTTTGATAGCACTGAGGGTGTCCGCTGAACAAGCACATGCTGATCTTAAAACAATGGTCTGTCTTATAAACCATTTGAGTCATCAACAATATCTTCAAGCATTTCTTCACTTGAAGATACCATTTAACCAGTATCACTCCACAACTAAAAGAAACAATAACTTTCTTTCATGCAATACAAAAATAATATGAAAGCTAAATCATGGAGGCTACTGGCTTTTTTTGATTCCATGGAGGCTCAAACCTTACTAATGTAATTGTGAAAAACAGAAACCACCCACAGTGCGGAACCACCCTGTGCCCTGCAGAGGCTCTTGCAGGAACAGACAGAACCTGGTGTTTGTGTTAGACCCATGTCATGCTGGTGCTAACCCAGAGCAGAGACCCCAGCCAGTCCCACCTTATTGGTCCTGTTGGCTCCAAGCGATCTCTGAACAATGCAACCTGTTGACCCATTCTTATGGAACCCTTTCCGGATAGGAATGCAGGTTTTTACCCTTGGAAAGTCAATTTAGCAGAGCCTGTCAAATAAACAAATCTGCCTGCAGCCTCCTGGTGCCAGGACTGTATTAAACATTAGACATAACAACATTCTTCCCCTAGACAGTGAAATTCCCAAGCCCTCACCAGCACCAGGCAGAGCTGGCCTGATTCTCCGCAGTGAACTCAACTCCAGAGCTGCAAGAGGTGGGGTGCTGAGCAAGGAGGCTGGTAGCCACCCAGGTGAGCAGTGGCTTCAGGTGTCTACATCCCTTCAGACACCTTCTGGGTCCCTTAGCAGGAAAACAAACAGATCAGAAAGACTCTTACTGATTTCAGTGGACTGCAGTGCTGCTCTGAGTTGAAGTAATTTGGTATTGTAGAGGGAAGCCTGCAAACCTTTCATCTTTCCTATTGCTTTCTGTCTTGCAATGATAATGTTTTAGCCTGCAAACTCCAGGATACAATCTGTATATTCCTCCCTTTCTGGGCACCACAGAGCTCACTGCCTGTATTTAGCACATAATACATCATTTTAAAGTACTTAGCAATTATTATTAGGATAATAATTTCTAAGAATAGGCACATTCTCCCCAGTGTATTCAGCTAAATGGATTTCTCTTCAGCATCAGAAAAATTGCTTCTCTAATCTGTCAGCACTTGCCACAGTTTAGGAAAATAGAAAAGAGCAAAGCAGAATAGAAAATTTCAAGTTCAGTTTTCACTTGAGTATTATCTGCAAGGAAGAATGTGTTAGCCAAATTCCAGCTCGGCTGGAATATGTGTCACCTTTATGGTGGGGGGAAACTGAGCCAATAACGCTGACTCAGCACCTTCCCATCCCACCAACATCCCATTGCAGAAGACCCTGCTTTCCCTCCCCCTTGTCCGCCCCACTCCAGCAGCGCTCACAGCAGCTCAGCTCTTCTCTCACAAATGTGAACAAGCTAATGAGCATTTAGTTGGCTCAGAAAAGCAAGCACTGTTTCAGCTCAACTCGCTCTGATCTGCTGCTCGGTCAGAGGCACGCGGTAATTTGTTCAGCTGGTTTGGGGAAAGTGAGATGTCTCTGAAACCACCAGCCCTTCTGCTCCCTGCAACTCTCCAGATGACCTTCTCTGCTAATCTTTTGCCCCAGGTTATTGTTTTAAATTCAGGAATGAAAAGCTGGACAGTCAGACCCTGTTTCTTCATCTTTTTTGTGTTTTCTTTGTACTTTGAGCGCTGCACAAAATGCTGGAGGGACCTGCTGTGTTCGCATGCTTTGTGTCTTTTACTGTACTTTTCTTCTCCCTCTCTCTGAAAGAAGCCTCTTGGCATGCAGAAGGAGAAGCTGAAGGAAAAAATGTTCTATTGTTTGGGAAAAAAAAAAAAAGGATTTATTAAATGAACTATTCCCCTTTTTTGCTCTTCTTGTTCTAACCAGAGTTACTGTAATTTCTGACTAAAGGTATCATTTCTGGGCAAAGCCTGTGTCCTGCAGAGATACCGTACAAGCTAACTCATCTGTTTCAGAAATGATACAGCTATGTCAGGGCAGTGCCACTAGCCACGCTCTGGCCTTTCTAAGTTGTTCAATATTTCACAGCTTCAGAGTCTGATTGTTTTCAGTCCAACTGGCTGTCAGTAATAGATGACAGGCCACATCTCGGCATCTCTATTTGGAAATTTTATGTGAGGTAGTGGTCAGATAGTGATTTCATGGAGGTTAAATTTATTTTTTTTATTTTTACTGTCTGGTTGTTGGTTGATTTTTTTTTTCCCAGGATTAGCTGTTTCATTCACACTTGACTGCAAACATGCCCTTGAATCTATATCCCATTTTCAGTGTCTGCCATCTCAAGCATACAGCAATTTGCAGGAATCATTTGATATGTATAAACCAACATGGCAAGATCAGAGTAATGGAACAAAATAGTTTAGAATTACTATGCATGTTTTTCCAGCTCATACACACAAAAAGCTGCTCATGCTTACTCCCAGAGAATAGATAGGGTGGTTTATAGGTTAAGATGAGCAGATTGGCTCAGCTTGGCCTGTATTTTCAGCTTCTCTGACAAGGCTTACGAGCTTTCTCTATGTTGCTGTTCACTGAAGTCAGCAGGAAATGTCTCCAGAACTTCTCAGATTTTTCTTTCCCCACGTGACCTTCATGATCACCCTTTTGTAGTAGATCTTCAGTCATGCATTAATTGTTTGCCAAGTAGTGCTGCACAACTGATTTAACATTTTATTCCAAAGAAGGATTCAAAACTAAAAACACTTGGCTAGCAAGTTTTGCTTTTGTCTCAAATCTTTCTCCAATTATGCAAACATTTGAGGATCTAGAAATGAGCGCAAGATTGCACTTTGAAGTGAGTTTGCTTACCATGCTTGTAAAGCAAGATTAGACATTTCTCTGCTGTCAGTGAAGAGTTTTGTTTTATTTGAAGCAAATCTGCCTGATAACACATTTCTGTATGAACGTTTTCCCCCGTGCTATTTTTCACCATTACATTATATATGGGGTTGATTAAGGCCACTGAAATTTTATTAGCAATTTCTGCACATACAGTCTTGCCAAAATAAATGCTTGTAAAAGCTTTTTTAAAATTACCTACATTATTGAACCTTAAGCACTAATTGCTACTGCTGGAAAGTTTAAAAATCAAAACATTTTCCCAAAGATGAGTACAATTCAGCTGCATTCAATATGTAAAACAATTACACATACTACACTTTCTAGCCTTCTTGCTACTGCATAGGTTGTGATTTCCTGAGCATATAAGAAAGAAATGGAAACATCAAGCACCTTTTTGCTGTGCTAAATAACAACAATTCTACTGGAACACAAGGAGCCTGTATGGCAACACTAACAATGATGGGAGGAGACCTCTCCAGCAGACATCAAATACCACAAGAAAAATGGAGCAAGGCACCTCCAGAGGTTGCCAAATATTACAAAAGCATTCGGGTAATGTACCTGGAAGGTAAATGGAATATCTTTATGTTAAACCCACGCAAAACTGCAAAAGCTTGGTGCCAGCAGAAGCCTTGTAACAAAGAACGTGACTGTGGTTTAGCTGTGACCAGTCACGTGGCATCCACAGAAATGAAACTAATGTGGGTGTGAAGCTTGGCCAGTCCAATTCACCACTCCATGAAAAAAAAGAGAGAGCTAAAAAGCTTCCCTGTCAACTGAGAAACATTCCTCTCCAGCAGGTCACAGAATGTCTTTTGAATGGCTGCTGTTGATTTGTTGTGCCCAATTATGAGCAAATGCAATACCCCACAGAAAGTTTTTATGCAAAAAAAGGTGGGGAAGCCTGCTGAACATTTTTAATATATCGTTATTAAAGTTAACTTTGCAGACCCAGTGTTTTATACACTAATGGCTGTGTGCCAGGTGAATGATTACTGTAAATGTGTCAGTTAAATAGTCCAGTGACAGGTCCATATGTGCTCTATAAAGAAACTAGTTAAGCAGACCCTGATCAAAACCAGAATAATTGACTCAAAATTTCAGGTGCTCAGAAATACAAAGATTGGGTAGAGATCTACAATAGACTTAAGCAGATTCCCAGACCTGCTGTGATCCCCTCTCCTCTGGACCACATCTATGTACATATCCTCCAAACTATCAGTGCAAAGCAATCTCCTGTACTCACAAAAGGGCGTCAATCAAGACAACTGACCTCCCTGTACTATTCTCAGACATCAATATCTGCTGGCAAGTGCCTCAGACAGAGAGTGCATGTCTCTTAAGTCCATTGTGTTTCCTCCAAGAGAAATAAGAGATCTTACAAAGATAGCCTTGCTATATATTCTGAGTCAGTTTTGAGGCTCAGTCTTTGAAACAGAGTAGAAGATAACGTTAACTGAAAATACCTTGGTATTGCTTTCAGAGGTAATTAGTTTCCCTCACACCACAAGCTTCAAGAGCTTCAATATGTTATTAATTTTCAGCCACAGAGCATGGTCTTTTTAAGCAATCAGATGATGAAAGAGCCTGTGCATGCTGCTTTTGTTCAACACCAGACCTGACTTTGATATGCTTGAAGCCATTTGTACTACAGCATTTATTTTCACAATTGTCAGACTCTGCTTTTCAAATTACAGTGATCGCTTAAAGGTTAATACCCTCTCCATTGCCTCCTGAAAGCTGATAATTTCTATTTCCTCTTAGCATAGAAAGGAAAGAATACAGACTGACTCTATATTCTTTAGCATCTTTGTGCATGATGGGTTTAATCCAAAAAGGTTGCAATAGCTGGAAAGCACTACTGCAAGGCACAGGTTTTGGACTAAAAACGTCAAGGTAAGCTTACACAGACACCGAGCTTTGGCACTAACCCGTTACTATCAACCGGGCTGAGCCACTTTCTCTATATGTCTCTTAGCAGGAAGCCTCCATCAGCCTTCCTTTGCCTTCTATGAGGCTAGTTGTATTGGCTTGAGAAGCTCTGAGAATCAATCTTCTCCACCTTCCTAACCCTTTTCTGAAGAATAGGCACTACATAGAGAGTGCAGAAGGACCAGAAGTCAGGAATGGGACATGGTGGGATTGTTATTTGTGCACCTTTAAAGGATTAAAGGCTGCACTTCAAGAGTGGGCTTTATGTTTCTAGCCCACCAATGGTGGGCTACAACCTGACATCAAGGTTGGTCTTGGGTGGTGCTATGGTTCTGTGTCCCCAAATGGTAAAAAGCCCACAAACTAGACACATATTCTCCTGTGTCACAGCAGGACCTACCATGTTCGGCTCTGGGCCCCCATACAGGAAGGACCTGGACCTGTTGTACCAAGTCCAGAGGAGGGCTGGAGCACCTCTCCTATGAAAACAGGCTGAGGGAGCTGGGATTGTTCAGCCTGGAGATGAGAAGACTCAAGAGGATAACTTAAAGCAGCCTTCTTTACCTAAAGGAGGCCTCCAAGAAAGCTGGAGAGGGACATTTTATAAGGGCATGTAGTCACAGGATAAAGGGGTAATGGCTTTAAACTGTAAAAGGATAGATTAAGATTAGATATAAGGAAGAAATTCTTCTCTGTGAGGGTGCGAAGGCTCTGGAACAGGCTGCCCAGAGAAGCTGTGGATGCTCCCTTTCTCAGAAGCATTCAAGGTCAGATTGGATGGGGCTTTCAGCAGCCTGGTCTAGTAGATGTCCCTGCCCACAGCAGGGGGCTGGAACTAGATGATCTTTCAGGTCCTTTTCCAACCCAAACCATTCTCTGATTCTAGGACCTACTGAATAAGGCCACAGCAGGCAGGAATGGTTCTTTCCTGGCCTGTAGCCTGTTTGAATCAAAGTTTTCTGAATCATTACTTCAGCTAATTTGGCATGCATAATCAATTCTAAAGTGTCATTATGGTTCACTTCATTAATAAAATAACAACATGCAGCAGGAGTTACAAAGCAGTTTACTGCCAGTATGCTCATTGTGACCAGAGTGTAAATAGGTAAGTCATTTCTCCGTAGGCATTGTTTTGCAGTGAGCAAAGTATTGCTCTTCTGCAAAAGAAAACAACAAACCATGTACTATTAAAATAGACACATACTTCGGTTTTCTACTCTGTTGGTACGGCTTCAAGTGCCCTGTCTTCCATGGCTGTGAAATTAACAGCTGCTACAACTATAGACTTGTGGCTTGGCTTGTTAGGATTTTGTGAAGCTGCCAAATTTTTCCAGCAATGTCTCTCTCTGTGTTTGTTGATTATGGTTTACTTTGAGGTACCTCCACATTTTTATGACCATTCCTTTAGTGTCTAGTCTTTCTTTCCATATATTTACTGAGCTGTGGTCTCTCACATTTTTTCCTTATTCTGAAAATTGACTTCTCATCCCCTCTAAGCAGTATTTTTATGTCTTTTAAAGTAAGTTCAGGTGGTGCTCAGGTCTCAGGATGTAGAAATTTTTAAGTTCTTTCTTTTGCTTTCTGAATTCTAGCAAAGATCAGTCCTTTGCTTCTGATCCTGTAAAAAAAACAAACCAAACCAACACAAAACGAAACAAACCAAACAAAACCAACCAAACCAAACAAAAAGAGCTGCAAGGAGCCGTGTTATTCTGTTCTATGTTTGCCTCCTGAATTATTTGTAGGTTTGCATAGTGCTACATCAGTATTGAAAGGCCACAACAAAAAAGATGGTCCGTGAATTAAAGAGGGTGTAAGTGATCAAGTCAGAAGCATGACAAAGTATATTCAGTAATTTCAAAACATGTAACAGTGAAGTTGTGAGATGACAGTACCATGAAAAGCAATGTAAAGGCAGTGGATGAAACCTTGATGCTGTTAAAACTGTCTCATCTCAGGCTACAACGAAAGCAGCAGTTCCTTTATAAGGAGAACAACATCACTGAAGTTATGTGCTTGTAAAAATGCTAACACGGTCCTTAAAATTATACTAAACAGATACTTTTAGATATGATATGGAAGTTTTAAGGCTGCTGTGCATAGCAGTGGTGAGGCTTTATCTAGAGTACTGAGTACAGTTCTGTTTACAAGAAAAGAACTAAATTATTTTAGCTTGTTTAGGCAAGCAGAGAAAAAGCTGAGAGGGAATGTGCTGCCTGAAATGTACTTTATTAGGGTCATAGGAAAGGATAGCCATCCAACTGGACGATGATGGGTTGTGAACAAACGTACGAACAGGAGAAGCTGTGGGCTGAAGGTCAGCAGAAACTCCTCAGCCAGCAGAGCAGGGAGATTCTGTAACCATGTTGGCAGGACCAAGCCCAGACTACTGCTAGAAGGAAGCTCAGTAAGTCTGTGAAGGTCATCGTAAAACATCCTGCTGCATCAGCAGATGTCATTTCAGCCCTGATCTAGACAAGGGGGGGCAAAAGGATGTCTTCCAAAAGCTTTCTTTGTCCCACATGTAAGTTTTGCTCTTGTGTGCTCTGAATTCAATGGTTCAGGAGATCCCTGTGAGTCTTGCAATCCCATTTTATGTAGCAATCCTCCAGAGTTTGAAGGGTGGTGAGAAAAGGCACAAAAGTATTTCAGGAAAAAATTACACCGATAAGAAACAAAGGATAACAGCACTGATTCTTAAGTGGAGGGGCTACATAACAGTCAGTTTTTCATAAGGCTGGGACTAACCTTATGATCTAGTAGGAAACAAGGTACTGTATATCACAGAAACTGCTCAGTGTTTTGAAGATTTAGCATCTCCTAAATAAATAAATTATTTCTGTGGTTTACCATGCAGTCCTGGTCTGCTGACATGAAAGGCAATGTTTTCACTGATGTCAGCAGCACAGGAACAGGACAGGTTTTTAAGTGAACTATGTACCTAATGAATCAAGTGGTTTGTCCCCATCATTCATTATGATTTTAAGCCATATGCAATGTTTCATTCAAAAACATGATTTCTTCTTCTGTGATAAGTGGCCTGCTTCTAAACCTTGAACTTTTATTAATAGCTTTGGAGTTTTACTTTTAATCTTTGAGGTTTTCTCCGAGAATGACACGGTCTAGCTGATGTCAGGGTGTTGGGTCATCGGCTGGACCTGTTGATCTTGGAGGTCTATTCCAGCCTCAGAAATTCTGTGATTCTGTGAGAACAAAAATTTCCATTTCTCCTCCTGGCTTTCCCCGAAATTTTCTCTTATACCTATTTACACAAAATAAGTTATATTATATAGATTGAGTGCATTAGAGTTCTGCAAAAGAACGTGTGTTTTTCTTCTCCCTGCTTTTTGTATAAATGGAATTTCACCGTTGTCATTCTTGAAGCTGTAGAGCTCCACTGACTGCTGTGAGATACACAAACCTCCTCATATAACATTGAAAGCTTTGAAGCAAAATAACCTTTCTTAAAAGGTCTCAAGTCTGGCAAAAGCAATCTCTGGGCTACACTGGCCTGATACACAGGCTGGCTGGCAGACTTTGAACACGTGTGTTGCTGCGTGGGGAACATAGCCCTGTTTTCCTCAGACAGCTTCAGACTATCTGGAGAAGGAATTTTTCCATGATTTCTTAAGACCTCAAAAAGCGTCTTTCTTATGCCAGACACCTACACACATAGTTTCCTTCTCTTCATTTTGAAATGCTCACTATGAATGGAAGGACACCCGTGAAGGACACCTCTCAAACTCTCAATCATTTCAACAATCGTTGCCCCAAGGAAAGCATACCAATTACTAGTGAATGGCAAAGACAGAGGATCATTATATGGTCATATGAACATTTTAGCTAATTGCTACATTAGTCGTAATTAATACAGTTACTCCTGCCTGGAATATTGCATGCTGCTAATGAGGAAATTTAACAACCATACAAAGACCTGAACTTCAAAAGCCCGGTACAGCAGAGCTTCCTTGAAACTGAGAAGCTTTGTGCTAAGAATTTTTCTTCAGGCCCATCTCTGCTAGCAGCTAAGGGTCCTGGAGATCCATATCCATCAGAAATGGGTTTAGCAGGAGCAAAATAGCTGGGGCACTGCTGCCATAGCTGTACCACTCTGAAATGGTTTCCTTTCTCATCTCAGAAGCAAAGCATCCTCCCAGAGTAGTGCATGGTGAAAGTTACTAGCCAAGAATTACAGAGAGTATTTCTGGTTTGCTTGCCTCAAGCCAGATAGTATTAGCTCCTTTTAGAATATCTGTTTCAAGCAGCATCAATATTTCAGTAAAGCCTTCTACCCGTGCAGTGATTAATAAGGTTATACTCAGCACCCTAGAGGCAGAATTTTCTTTTTGAAAAATAAACTATTTCTATGACAATATCAGAAATACCCCGAAGGCTACATAGAGCAGCGAATTTCTATAGACTCATTCAAAAGGATAAAGACTATGTTCACACAACAGCAGTGATTTATAATAAGGGCCAAGGGGGAAAGGAATGCCTGAAAACCATAGGAAATATTTTTTAGAACCTATTAATCATTTAAATTGTTTCTTAATGCTTTTGAAGAGGTAGAATGGTGTTTTTCAAACTAATGTTTTCAGTAGTTTCCACTCCTTCTGCTGGATTCATAACTGGTTTTGGGGTTTTTTTCCCCCGGAATGATCTATATTTTATACTTGGTAATTTTACAAGATTCCCAGCATTTCCTACGTGAATAGGTAGAAGGACAGAACCCCCTCTTTGTGATGATTGTGGTAAACACACCAATTCATCTCAGCTGAGGACACCATTGACTTACTTCTCTAAACTACAAATTTAGGATATTAAAGCCCTAGAGCACAGAAGCTGTGAAAGCAGTGCTTTCCCTGCATGGTGGGCACAGCTGGATTAAAACACAAAAAACACAGGAGGCTCCACAGCTGAGACGAGATTTGTTCTAGTCTGTGCCTTTGGTATCTTTAACTTTATTCTCTCCTGAAGCAGGGAGAGTTCAGAAGTAGTAAGATGTTCAAACGCACTCTTCTGCATCTCTATTACCTCTGAAATACGTTGTAGCCTAAATACCTCCCCATCTTTCCTAGGGCTTTCTTCAGCCTCCTTGCACTACCTTTCACCACCTCCATCTTCAGATTTCCAGACCTCCAAGGCTTAGACTTCTCAAGCCACCAAGATTTTAACTCACTCATTCACTCAGATTACCTCCTGAGCTTGTCAAGAATGAGCAGTTTTCCAAGGAAGTGGTCATCCTTACTGGCATTCATTCCATTCGAGTGTACCTTTCTGTTCTGAAATGTCTCTTTTTTTCTCCTTTTCCAGGGAGGCAAGGCATTTGGGTCTAGACTGGCAAGACTAAACTCTTGACAGCATATGCCTAAACTATTTGCTTATGGCAGGAGTTAGCCAGCTCACCAGAGCAGAGCACAGGGTTGGAGGCAGCACTAGAAAAAGGACTGGGGATGGGTAGCTTCCAGAAAGTAGTTTACAAATTACTTCTGCTAATAGCATAGTAGTTTATAACATCGAGCACCGGGTTCCTGACTGCATTCTTGTTATTTAAAACACTTTAAAACAATAGTTAAGATGAATGACCATAAGGTTAGGGGGTAACTAGAAAAAAATATATTATCATTAATTAGAACAAAAAGAAATTAAACTGTTGTGACTGCCATAATCTGTGATAGTGGCAGGCAAAACTTAGTGGCTTCATGCAGTTCACTGTCAAATCACAGCCTAGTAGCTGCATAATTCAGATTAAAATTATGAAAGAAACTATTTCTAAAATTCAGAAACAGAGTAAGCTATCAGAAATAACATTAGAATGCCCAAGTACATGTACATCTTTAAAAATATTAAGTGAAATACACATTAGAAATCCTCCACACTGTTTAGGAGCCTAACTGATGTGCTACAGGATTGCTTTCCAAAAGTTCAAATGTAAATGAGGAAAAGAAGTTGCAGAGGTTCAGAAACAGAAACTAAGATAATCCTCTCTTGAAATGCTGTTAAGAAATGATGATGGGAAAGGTTTAAGCTTTTTTTCCCATTCTCATACATGTCCAGCAGCAGAACTTCACTGACAGAGTCATCCAGAATAACAGCCATCACCCCTGCAATGATAGGATCGGTGACATGTGAGAAGATCTGTTTCCATTAATGTGTTTTAACAAAACACTGGAAGTACAAAGAGTTCCCTGAAATAGTCTGCTTACTCCTATTGCTATATTCCCTACAGTATCAGGTCAAGCATGGTTCTTCTGCTGGTGAGCATTGTATGATGCCTGACTTGACATAATGGTGAGAAACCCACTGAGTTCACATACATGTTATTTGTGTGATATAAAAAAAGAATTTATATTATAAAATAAACCAAATAAATTATAAAGAAATGAAATTAAAGAGGAAAACCAGAGTAGAGAAGGAATGTTTCTATTTCATTCTCAGCTCAGCCCCCAGAAAAATAAAAAAAATCTCACCACATGAACTTTGCTTTTCTGTTTCCTATACATCTTGCATGGCAGCAATTAGCTTAAAGCATGTGACTGTACAGCACAATTCAAATAGCACAAAACACTGAAGCTGAGAACTAGCTTGCTATTGTCAAGCTAGGCTTGACATGTGCCAAAACCTCAAAGTTGGTGTCTTGACTTTTTTATTTCCTTGTCTGAGGAGAAGGTGAGCTGCAGGAAGAATTATGTTCATCTATTGCATTTTTATTAAAGTAGGTTTACAGAACTGCAGAGAATAGGAGAACTAGCAAAGAGTGCTAGAAGGACAGGGAGCTACTGGAGAGAGTCCAGTGCAGGGCCAGCATGATTATTAAGGGAGTGGAGCATCTCCCTTATGGGGGGAGGCTGAGAGAGCTGGGTCTCTTTGGCCTGGAGGAGACCGAGGGGGAACCTCATTACTGTCTATAAATATGTCAAGGGTGAGTGTCAGGAGGCTGGAGCCAGGCTCTGCTCAGTCTCATCCAGTGTTAGGACAAGAAGCAATGGGAGTAAGTTGGAACACAAGAGGTTTGGGGTAAACATAAGGAAAAACTTTTTCACGGTGAGGGTGACAGAGCCTGGAACAGGCTGCCCAGGGGGGCTGTGGAATC
>JANHFX010025815.1:45727-81400 GCA_027560015.1 Chloroceryle amazona
GGTAAACATAAGGAAAAACTTTTTCACGGTGAGGGTGACAGAGCCTGGAACAGGCTGCCCAGGGGGGCTGTGGAATCTCCTCTGGAGACAATCAAAACCCACCTGGTTCCTATGTGACCTGCTCTAGGTGACCCTGCTCTGGCAGGAGGGTTGGACTGGATGATCTTTCTAGGTCCCTTCCAACCCTGAATATTCTATGATTCGATGAGTGCACCTTCAGCAATAAAGCAAAAACATTCAGGGTACAGGGTTAATCTAAAAGACAATCTGTAAATTGTATTAATTTTAATTCAGGCAAGGATAACACAGGACTATGCAATTTCAAACAAAAATTAGAAATCTCTCAAGTAGAGAAATAGTCTGCAAATCTTACACTGTACATTTTTAGGACATCTGGAGATTCTTTGTTCTTTGCAATTCCTGTTTCTCTCCTAAAGATCATTATTAAAGCATCAAATAAAAACTGCTGGCAAGCCCTAAGTATTTCATAACAGATTGTGCTCTATCTTACATGATAGTATCTTGTTAGGGTGTGAGACGACAAAAAAAACAATATGCGGAAAGACATTCAAATCAGAGAAGTCAATACAAAGCAGAATAAAAGTAGGAAGAGTACTCTCTTTGCTCATTTTCAGTGTCCAGACATCGCCCAAAGGAAACCACAGGAGCCTCCTTGTGCTGAACAAAGCACCAAAGAATACCCTGGGAGGAAGGAACAATCATGAACTGAAGAGAAGATAAACAGAAGCCCAAGAAAAAAATAAAAAAATAAATTCCAGACCTTAGTTTCTGCAACTTTTATGGCAACTCCCAAAATATGAGCATCCAAGTCTTGAAATATATATATTTTTTATTTTTTTTAAATGGCTGCCAATCAAATTTCCAGATTTGGTAAGTTTTTTAATAGTTTATATGTTTCAGCTGCTGTGTTTCACTCACTGGTCCTTTAAATCATTTCTACACCAGCGTGACTCTATTGAAAGCAGCAGGGTTGCAACATAACAGAGCAGAGAATTAGGCCCACTAGTGTGATTGCTGGTTGCTAGACTGAAGGAAAAACAACTTTGTTTGAGCTTCACATAAGTTCTTTTAATCACTACATGGGCTGACCTAATCCAACAGACGTCAGGCAATTCCTGTGCTTGGAAGATATCAAGTGAGCTGTATTTCTCCACCACCAGTTTGGAACTTTACTGAATGAGCACGACAAAGAGTCTGGATATCATAACTTTCTGAAGACACTTCTAGTTCCACAGATGTGATCAGCAAATTAACAGAAAAAAAGCAGTGGGTCATCTAGTGTGCCATTTCACCAGCAAATTTCATCCAGACTTTGAGGCCAGTAACTTTCATGTCTAATTAAAGCATTTCCTGTGTTTCAGTTAATGAATATTTTCCCAAATGATAAACAGATCTGAAGACTTTGAAAGAAATTCACTGTTTCCCCATCGGTTCACTTCATGTTTTGGAAAATTATTAAAAAGGAAAAAAAAAAGGCTTTCCAGGAACATCAGTGCAGAGAGCAAAGATAAATCTGAAAAGCATGCCACATCACAGATAACTGTTTCATCTGCCACTAGTAGCTTCAAGCCAGTAAAACCTAAAAATGACTTTTACCCTTGGCAAGAGATATTCAGGCTCAAGATGCCTTCTCAGGACAGCACCAGGGGGCTCCCAGAACTACAAAATATCACAATTCTAATACAATCCTTGAAGAGCCATCTCATTGTCAGGCTAAATAATTCTCTGCAGCTGCTCAGGCTTCATAACACCAAACAGAAACTTGCAGTTCCCAGAATTAAGTAGTTTGCTGCAGCTGCTAACAGTCATTTGCACAACTGAGAGATCCCCAGCATTAACATTTGTATGTAGACGTCATATCATTACATTTCTTGACTCAACTGTTCTTAGAAATGAGAATTTACTGTGCTATTTAACCCTCTATTTCTCCTTATACATGTAAGGACACTTAAGTTGTTCCCATTACACACTGACAACAGATCTTTGTGCTTTTTACTTTTCCCAGGCATTCTGTCTCCAGGTGGCAGAAAGTGCAGTTAAAGACACTGAGATTATTTGATTCCCAGTCCACTTCCAATGCCCTGCAAATCATTTGAAGGGGCTGGGCTTTTTTGTGTCTTTTTGTTGTTTTTTTTTTCTTTAGGATAGAGACTGTAAAAAGTGTTTACTTGTTTGACAACACCATTTTCATTTCATAAACTTAGTTATAGGGAATTTGGTTTGTTAACAGCTATGTGATTGAAAGATGGGAGATTACCACCCTTCCCAATTGATCTAAACACTCACTGTTAATGAACACTGACAAGTTTTCTCTTCTTCAGTTAGCATTTAATTATTGTGTAAAGTAATGCCACAATATCTTTTGCAATACCCCAAAAACTCACTGGAGACTCATTAGGTTTACAGCAAACCTGTGGCTATGGGAGCAGTGAAAAGTGGCTTAATGGGACTCATAAAATGGGACTCCCACTAAGCTGCTTAGCAAATCCCACTCCTCAAATCCTGGTGATAACCAGAATGTTGTTATGCTCTGCTTATGAGGCTATATAAAAGCCAGGGTAAGGTTTTGCCAACATTAAAGCAAAAATTCAGTGAAAGGTCCTAAGTAACTAATTCATACAACGTGTTGTAGGGACTGGCACATCATATTAAAGTCTCATGAAAGAAATTTCACCTCAAACTTACTGTATTTCCTTTGTTAAATAAGGTGGGTTTAGGAAGGTCTAGAGAAAAACTGTCACCCAAAAAGCATTCAGGTTATTACAGGTATTTTACAAATCATAGCAGTGCTGCTGCATGTACTCACATTTGTTGCCTCCAAAAAAGTGGTGCCAGTAGACACAGATCTCCTGCAGCATCAGCTTTAAGAGCTGGGCCCTGGCTTGCTACCCTCTGACAAAAATCCCACATATACAGCCACAACCAGCTTCACCTGTGAAGCAAGGATGGAGACAGCAGTGGCTGCCCATATAGGGCCCAGATCTTTCTATTGTCAGATCTGGGAGTGGAGAAGACCTTTGGGACCTTTTCCTACTTTCCCCCTGCTGCTCAACCATGTAAACAGCTGTAGTTGGGAAGGAGAGGCTCTGTCTCCTGGAAGATGGGTGATCATAGGGTCTTTTGGAAGCTAATCATGAAGGAACTGATTATATTGTTATAAAGGAACAGATGGCAGGGTCCTTTTATATTTTTTGAAAGCTGAGGAGCTTTGGGGAGCAGCATGGTTATCGATGAAGGTAGTTGGGGCAGAAAATGGGTGACAGTGGAAGCTTGCTGTATTTGCAGCAGCAAGAGATGGCAACTCCCTCCCGGGAAGGAGGCAAGGACACCCCTGCCTGTGCCTTGCAGTGCAGAGCCTGAATGCCTTCTTGACTCTCTGCCACAGTCCTTCCTTCTCAGCTTCCACTGCTATTTCCAGTCCAAATTTTGGAGGTGAATCATTGGATCACAGAATGGTTGAGGTTGGAAGAAACCTTTGGAGGTCATCTGGTCCAACCCCTCTGCTCAAGCAAGATCACCTGCAGGTGGTTTCCCAAGACCACGTTCATCCAGCTTCCAAGGATGGAGACTTCACAACTTCCCTAGGCAACCTGTGTCAGTACTCAGTCACCCATACAATGAAAATGTGTTTCCTGATAGTCCGTGGGAACCTCCTGTGTTCCAGGTTATTCCCACTGCCTCTGGCCCTGCCACTGGGCACCAGTGAAAAGAGCCTGGCTCTATCCTTCTTCACATCCTTCCTTCAGGTATTTATTTGTATGCACTGATGAAATCCCCCAGAGCCTTCTCTTCTCCAGGCTGAAAAGTCTCAGATCTCTCAGATTCTCCTCACAGGAACAGGTTCTTCCATACCTTAACCACCTTTGTGACCCCTTGCTGGACTCTCTCCAGCGTGTACCTTTCTCTCCTGTACTGGGGAGCCCAGGACTGGGCCTAGGCTTGCAGATGTGTCTTACCAGTGCTGAGCAAAGGAGATGGATCATCGCCCTCGACCTGCTGGTGACACTCCTCCTAATTCAGGATAAGGAAGGAAATGCCAAGGGGCCTTATCTTCATGCATAGACAAAAACTGATGAGCACAACATTGTTCAGAAGTCCTCCAGATTCTTCCTGAGCATTTTGGCACGTCTCATCATAACATCTGACAAAAGACAGCGTCAAGAGCCTGAGCTTCACAAAGCTAAGGCACCTTTTGTGCTCAAAAGGTGACTCTCTCTCTCTCTGCAAAATCAGCTGCATGAATTTACTTTACTGGTAGTTCACTGGCTCATCTGACTGATAGTATTGCTGTCCCTGATAACATCACCCTACAGCTCGGTTTAAGTTTGGACCTTTTTTGTTTAATTGTTTGGGTTTTTTTTAATTCTGAAGAACTAGAAAAAAATGGAAGTTAGGTAACAAAAACAAAACAAAACAAAACAAAAAAGTCCTTCTCACTTAAATCTATTCTGATTTGGGATAGTGACTCAGTTCATGATTTGGAAATGTTGAATAATTTTTGTGTTTCTCAAGACTTCTGGAAAAAGAAATTACATTTAAGCAACTTTCTAAAACTATAGAGTTATACTGCAAACATTTACCTGCTAATATCATCACATATCATGAGGATAATAGCCAGGCATATTTTACTAAGGATCCTTGATGAAATCATCATAACATGACCCACAATATTTTCTAAAGGGTGGATGTACATCAGTTAACAATAGGAGATTGGTGACTATCTGAATTCAGAGTGAAATCAATATTCCTTCATTTACAAAACAGTCTTTAAAGTTTTTGTGGGCTTTCAGTCAATGAAGATCTCATAATAGAAATTTATGAGCATCTGATAACAAGAGAGGCCTGAGGTCCTTGTCACTGGCATGGGGAGCAAAGTTCCCCATGGCAACCATTAGAATAATAAGGAAAGGCCAAAAGAAAAAGAAAGGATACCTTAAAGCCTTTAATACTTTTGAAAATTAGGTAATCAAACTTTGGTTGGATTAACATGACTAAACTTTTTGGATTTAGAAATTCCAAATTTTTTGAGATCAGTATTGTATATCGGTTTTCTAAGTAAAAATGAGCTCAGATTGCAATCTCAAAAAGAAACAAATTTGTAGAAGGCTGCTAGCCAGGTGAATGTGTTTGCACTGGTTCTTGTGATATATGTTACATTTTATACCAAAGATTAGAAAGAAACCACAGACAGATCGTGGCATGTGTAGTATCAGCTCACAGCAGGAACTAAAGATGAAAATCTCTAGAGTCAGAGTTCATGACGAGCTCTAAGAATCCTTCCAGGTGTTTTCATGGAAATTGATACAATAGAGCACAGAGATGAAAGAGCAAATATATATGATTTTAAATCATAGCTTCAGGGCTTAAAGCTAAGCTCAGCAGGTACTAGGAGACCCAGCATGGATTTCAAAGCAAATGTACATCTAAAGAAAGCAATTTTTCATTAGAGTCATATTTTACACATCATTCACTTTTTGTTTTCTTTTTTTTTTTCTCACAGTTTTCTCTTCCTACACTATCACAATCTTTTCTTCTGCTAGTTCTGGTTAAAGAAAGAAGAAGTTTCAGAAAATGACAAAATGTATTTCTGCTTGTGTTGTGTGGCCGCTTCATTTATTGTTTCCTGACTATGCACAGAATTCAGACAAAATTCAACTTAAAACAAGGCAAGCCAGCGGCTCACGCTCTGCATTTACTAAAGTATTAGGGATGTAACAGCAGCAATTAATGAAAGGTTTTCTCTGTCAGATGCAAACAAGAGTGAAGACCCAAGTCCCATTTACACTTAAGACTTGCCATAGCATTCTAGAGAAAACAACATTTTGAATGCTCCAGGCCAGTGGTGATAAAAGGATGGAAGTTCTATTATATTCTGATAGCCACAGATGCAAAAATACAGCAGTCGTCTGGATTTTGGAGAGAATACACACTCAGTGTTTTACATGATGGCCTGCCTCCCAATATCAGAAGGAAACAAGTGGAATCTGAGAGCCACTCGTGCCATTTCTGACACTTCTAGACACACAACCAGCTTTATACACGCAAGATTCTCCAAAAACACAGTAATCACTTTATGTGGTCGGAGAGATGACTGTCAGGCTTGGGTTGGTAAGCTCTTGCTTCTTCTGTGTGCAGGCAAAGATTTTATGGACAAGTATCTGGAAAAATGTAATTATGGTTCAATATTATTTCAGAGAGCAATTTATTGATACTTTTGGATAATGCACTCCATGTCTCGGATCACTGTAAAGACATCCAAGATGTTTGATGGTTTTCATATGGCGGGATAGTATCCGTACAGTGTTTGTATCACACAGAAGAGACACACAGCCTCTAGCACTGTTTACAAATAAATATACAGAGTAGATTTTTAAAAACAACATTAGCTCTTTCCTTTTCTGTTATCAAAAGGGGAAAAAAATAACACTCATTTCGCCTGAATAGTTTAACACAATCCACTCCTTTGTTCAGTTACCAGCAAAACCACTTTACAACAGTTCCCTGGAATTTATAGATTTTTCCATTCACAAGTAAACTTTTTAAAAGTTGTTTTAAGAAAACCCCAAACTTTAGATAATAAGGAATTGAATGCATAAGAGAAAAACTTCTTCGAAAACACACTGAGGACAGAAACTACAATTTAATTCTGACTCTGCCCTGTATTTCTACTACCCTGCACGCCATAAATACAGCCACAGGAGGAGTAGTATCGGGCAACATCAACTTTGCAATAGGGCACATACAGCAGCTCTTCCTGGTTCCAATTTATATGAACAGAGCTCTAACATAGGGAAATTTTATTTACCCACAGGACTCAACATAGAAACAACTTTTTTGTGGTCTAGTTGAATTTTAAAGATATTTCCACTACCATATTCTGCTTCCTATAATGACAAAGCTCTGACATACATAAGAGATGACTTGGACATAAGCAAATAAATGCTTTGTATAGAAACAAATCGATTGTCCCCAGGTGGATGCTAACTCTGTTGGGACAAACCATAATACTGCACACTGGTTAGCAAACACATCTCTACTGGGTAAATTCCATACAGGACTATACGAGAAATTGTAGAATAAAAGTAGAAGGCGTGCTTTACTTCTAAGAGCAATAGAGCATGGTGAATGATAGGGAGAGAGACAGATCTTGAGGAGAAAGGAAAACAGAAGGTGGAACAATGTGAAAATGGCTTCGTTTAGGTTCAGAAAGAAAGGAAGAAATGAAAACCAAATATACAAGCATGAAATAGGTATTTATTGTCACTATTATTGAATACCACATTTCTTAAAACCTTTCAGACAAAGAAGCATTAAGAGCTTTTCAGGAATTCATGAAGGTGAAAGGCAAGGCCACTGGAAGGAAAGTTGAGTTGCACAGCAGTTATGGGATTTATCAGGGGTCAGTCACTGAATTGGTGGCATGTGTAAATAAAATCATGAAGTTTCCATTCCGGCACTCTCATCTTACTAATGTGCTTCATAGAAAAGTTTTGCTGCTTCTCACGGACATTCTGGCAGAAGCTGAGGGACTTAACAGACCAAAGCTGTACAATCTGCTGGGGTTTTTTTAATTGTATTTGCCTGAGTCGCCATTATTTTTAAGAAATAACACCGAGTAAAATTCCCTGTAAAAATGCTTTTTCTTCAGTGTCAGTTGGACAGCTAAACACTTCAGATCCTCTAGGCATGGAAGCAGTATAACCGAGCAAAGGAGAATCTAACAAAATAAGAGCTATCTAAAAAGCTTTTGTTTCTCTTGTGAAACTTCAACATACACATACAGCAACTTAGATGCAGATTTAGACAGATACAGATCTGGTTTTAAGTTTAACATTGTACTAGATGACCTTGAAAGGTCCCTTCCAACCCAGACCATTCCGTGATTCGTTAAATTATCATCTCTCTCCACTAAGCATGTTTCACTGGCCATTGACCCACTAATGATCCCTTTTATTGTCCTGAGCTGAATTTAAAAAATAAGCCCAAGTTTAAATCACACAAATGGAGGCTGCTAGTGATGCCACGTAACACGAGCACAGTTGCAGCCATATTTAACACAACAAACAAGGTCTCTTCAGATATAGTGCTGAGCAATCCAACCACATTAGCCATTTCTGCTGATTGCTGCTGACTGGGAGCAGTGGACCACAGAGTTACCCCATGAGTCTGTGAGCAAGAGAAGCTGTATTCGTACACTGAGAACAGTGGATGCCTGTAGCTGGCAGGAAGAGAGTCAGTGGTAAGAGTCAGGAACAAAAACCTCAAAACGCACCACACATCTTGGAAGTTCACAGAATCATCAAAACTTCTTCATGATTACGTGAGCTAGATCAGTCCCCTAACTGCCTGTGGTTTGTCTGTCATCATTTTCACATGCGCCATGATTACTTTGTAAAGAGTTACCCATTTGAAAACCTAACCCCCTGATTAGGAAGCAAACCTACACCACATATTATAAAAGCACACGGAAGAAAGTTTTCATCCTTCCAGTGAAGTCTGAACAGCCTTCCCCTCTTGAACTGTTCGCATTAAACAGCGAGCACAAGAACTGTCACTTGCTCTCCGTGCTGCCAGGGCAATCTCCAGAAATTTCTTGCAGTATGTCAAAGACCTATATCACATGCACTAACATGTATTGGAATTTAAAAGTATTTTAAAAGGTTAATTATCTTCAGGAATCACGCAGCATGGTTAATTTAAACACCCAGTGCCTGCTGGGTCCCCATTAGAGGATACGCCACAATCGTGACAGATAATATTCAACTGCAATTTCCACACCCAGGGCTCTGGCTGAAATTAATTTGCTTTGTGCTTCTACAGCAATGAAGTGCCAAATTGTAGTGAGAGACTGACTTGGCATATCGATCAGGTGTACCATGAGCAGTCCTGCATTCAGCCACTGGTAACGTATGGCAGTAGACTTCATAGTCCCTGTCTCCTGTGCCTTATTGACATTTAAATAGGTCTCATGTGTGTAGTTATAATGCCTAACTGCCTTCATAAAGTGTTTGGAGATCTAAAGGAGGAAAGGCCATGTGTCTTTAGGACTGCTCTGTGCAACCAAAACGCCTGTCATGTGGTGACTCGTGATTGCAGGGGACAAGTTCTAAGACACAAAGCATTCCTGGGACTTCCACGCACTTCTGGAAAAATATAATCTTTACTTTTAGCTTCACCAGGGCATCTGGGGATCCTGTTACTAAAAGGTAATGCAATGCAGTGGTGGATGGCAGAGCCACAGCTTTGGATTTTTAGAATAAGCAGCTAATACTGTAAAATGATGCTTCAGAAAACAGTAATGGATAGTCAGATTCTGAGCTGACTGATAACGCCAAGTAATTCCCATGAAGTACTGAATTTACACTTTTCCAGCAAATGAGATCAGTGCAGGGCTTATTTAACAGAGCACATCCCCAGCTGATGTTGTTGTAGCTCTGTAATTTTCAGTTGATGTTCTGACTGTCTGTAGCTTGAGTCATGATGCTAGTGTGTTGACAACTCTTTATCATGCAAATAATTTAGCTGACCAAGACAAACTATTGATCCACTCGAACTCGTCTTTACTGCTTCTTAGGATGCAATCCTTATTTAGACTGGTGAGTGGAAAACAGTAGCGTATTCCTGACGTCAGTGGTGATGTCACTGACAGGAATATATACTTTATGACACACACTTAGATCAGCAAAGAACTGCTTCTTATAAACACACTGCTTTACTTTGTCCCTTCTACCAGTTGGATTTTAAAGTTGTAATGAGGGAGCATCACGCAATCAGGAGTATTTACTGCGGTTTGTCATCTCAGCAAGTTTACAGAGAAGGTGACCTGCTTCAAAAAAGTAAAAAATATTTATTTTTGTTACTTGGATTTCTTCCTGCACAGGAAACGATGAGACAGATGTCAGGGAGTCAGATGAGTAATAGAATAATTTTGAAGAGCGATTTGAGCTGCTAAGAAGACGACACTTGAGAGGTCAGAGGCACAAAACATTTTCCACTTGCTTTCCTTCTGAACTCAGAGCTTGAAGCGTAAGCAATGTGGGATTCAACCTTGTCAAGCTGGTGTGGTCAGTGCAGCTATTGTTTAGATCTATTCAGCCATTACGAAGGTCTCCAACAGTGCCATTTCCTGGGGTGGGGGGAAGAAACACGTTTTTAAGAGGTCAAAAAAAGCAATGGCAGGGAGTGGTATTACAGCTAGAGAAACCACCGTGCTGTTAGAGACCCAACTTTACCAGGAAGGCTATGAAACTCTGAGCCACTCAGCCCATCCCCAGCAGCACAGCCTGCACAGCTCTCAAGCTTCCCCCTCCCTCCTTTTTAGGGAAGAGCTGCAGTCAGGGCTGTCCTGGTGCTAAGTGGGTGTTGAATCATTATCATTACAGTGATAATGACAGCCCTTCTTTGTCCAGACAGGGAATCTTCCCTCCGCTCCAGGGCTGGTCCCTGGCCAAGTGACTGAGAGATGCTTCCCCTTCTCGATGTCTACAGCCAAAGCTGGCAAGGACAGAGAAAAAAGAAAAAAACAAAGGTGTGTGGGTGACACTGTTACTGTCTCTAATTCAAACTGAGATCGTGAGGCACCCAGACCTGAAAGAAGTGGCACATCCAGATCCCTCCAACCTCACCATGCTGAGCAGCCAAGATCCAAAGGGCTCTAGAGGTGCAGCACAGCTGAAAGGGGACCCCAAATGTACAGAAAATGAGCAAAGTATTCAGTTATTCTGTTTTTATTACTGTACATTGCAAGTTACCTGGAGACGACCATTGGCAGACTTTCTGTCGTATCTTACACTGAAAACTCTTTGCTCGAGAAAGCAAGCCCACAACACATCTTAATTTGCTTAGCTAAAAGTGTGTCTGATGCAGAGAACCTAGCTAATATCAGGATCAAGCCACAACAGAGCCAAACTGGACTGAAACTTTCTATTGAAGTAAGATGCTGCCACCTTCGGACTAAACTGGGGATTAGTAGAACCTCCAAGGAGGTAAAATGCACTGGGAAAAACAGTGAAAGTCGGAGGAAAAGGCAAGAAACAACCAACAGCTCCATGTCATGCCAATAATACTTACTTACAGTTTTTTCTGATAAAACATGTGACTTTGAATTGTAAGAAAGAGAGTAGAATAAATTATGAGAGTGCTTCCTAGAGAGCTTGACAGCTTAGTAATTTTTTACTCTTCCGTACAATGCTCTTTTCTTATAAATAAAGGCTTCTCAGATGCTGTAGAAGAAGCACATGTTGGTTCAGTGCATTGCTATTCTGCACTGAGAAACCTTTCTCTTGTAGTGAAAAGCAATAGAAATGGGAAGGGGAAGTACAGAAAACTAGAAATTAGCTGTTCAGATCAGATTTGGGCTAACACATGGAGCTTGGGATGTTAACTTGCTTATTACAAGGACAACATGGATTTCTTAACATCTCTAACTCACATGAGCAAGACCAAGAAAAAGGTAAAGCATTTTTTTTCCTCAAGCTATGGGAAAAGGACAGCCTTTGTTTTTCTTTTCACCATCACCTCAGAGAAACTCCCTGAATTCCTCTGGTATTTGTACAAATTTGAGAGATCTGGCAGAAACTTGGAACTATCCCTGAGAAAGCATTTCCCCTCAGCTTTGAGACTTGAGTGCCCTTCCTTTGCCAGCTTCTTGGCAGTGTGACTCCACTGAAGTAAGGTCCTCGGCAGCTCACCCATCAAAACCTTACAGAGCCATCTGTAAGATGAGCTTCTGAAAAGCAGAGAAGCCTCACAGCAAACTTAAGGAAGACTCTGGCTCTATTTATTTTGTGAAGTATTTGCACAGAGGTGAGGTGTGTGGTTATACTCTGCACATGACAGCCCAGAGAGCTCTCACTTGTGAGCTGGCAGAAGGACAATCGTGCCACAGGTATGGCTGTCAGTAACCCTGTGGGAACTAGGGAAAAAAAGAAGCAGTCGAGGTTGTTTTGGTGCTGTAGATCAACAGAGCCCCACTGAATGCCACAGGTGGTCAGGACCTCAGAGTCCACAAGATGGTACTCACAGCACTGTCCAAAAATGACCTGCTACATAAATCCCAAGAGCTGCTTGCAACAAGCATCAGAGCATGATGTTTAGCTGTAAGATCAAAGCATGCCGTTCTGTGGCTCAGCACAGAAAGCAGTCTGTGCCTTCCAAAGGAACACAGCCAAGTTCCAACACTGTATTTCTTTCTGAAAATCAGAAAGATATCTGCAGCCTCACAGGCAAGGCTTTGCAAAAAAAAAAAAAACAAACCCACAAAAAAACAACCAAAACCAACCTACAACAAAACACCACAGATATTTTTATGTTTTTATTATAAATACTCTTAAAAAATACAATATTTCTTGTTAGCAGGATTTCTTAATGATGACTTTAACTTGTTCTTGGATTTCAGTTATGCTGAAAAAAGTTAGCATAGCAAAGATCAGGCTGCATGAAAGTCTGCTCCAGTCTTTTTATGTGCAGGAACACATCAAAGGGCTTCAAGGGGTTTAATAATGGAACTATGACAGCCTGAAGAATAAACAGAATTTGAGTGGACAGATGCACAGGACTTAGAGCTTAATCTAGGAGTCTGTGACTTGCTGAAAGGAGCCAATATTAAAGTAATTATGCATTTAAAACAATTACTATTTATTCTTCAAAGAGTCACACTCAAGTGGAGTAACCCATTTTAAATTATTTCTGGTAATTGCATTCTCTCCCCAAATTATATGTCTGCATACTCTTTGAACTAAGCTTTCCAAAAAAAAAACCCAACCCACCCACCCCTCTATTTTTGCTTAAAGATTACCCCCCATCTTGAATACTTCCCCTCTAGATGATCATTTCCTGAAAGTATAATACAGGGTGTTAAGCCAGAGTAAATACCACTAATTTCAGTTTCTGTATCCAGGACAGAAGTCAGTTTAAGAATGAACAATTGCAAACGCCCAGATTGTTCACTTCCCACCAACTTTTGATAATCAGGAAAATTCTATAAAAGTATCAAGGCATTTCTAGCAAAATTGTGATAGCTCACCAGCAGAGAATTGCACTGAGCAAAATGACCGAGCACAAACTCAGGAGGGATCATCGTTCTGCTTCAGATAACATGCAACAGCTTTCAGTTCAGGAACCTCAACATGCAAAATAACTCCCAGAGCATCCACCATTTCGACTGGGACATAATCACGTCACTCTTGTGTAGCAGAAGCTGGTGAGCAAACTCCATCGTCTATACCTTCTACTCACTAGCTAGGACAGTAGTGTAAATTTTACTTCTAAATGTAATTAACAGAGTTAATGATCAGTTTGGGGGGGAATATCCAGTGATACACTGAAAAATATATCCTGCTTGTATCTACATACAGAAGCTCATTTGAAACTAGCTAGCTATAATATTACTAGCAGTGTAACTGCAGCAGAGCAGGCTCAGTAGAGACTCTCCTCCATGGAATTAGGTCATTTTGGGCAGCTGATCTACGCCAAAAACCATCTTACTGCCACCTATGCCACTAGCAGTACCCACTGCTTGCTAGTTCACAGCTGGCTCAGCTGAGGCTACATGAGCTGCAGTCCCACTTAGGAGTTTCATACTCGCAGGGAACACAGTGCTGTTCCTAAAGGAAAAGGATTGGTTTGCTGAAGACAGGACACTGCTCTTCCCAGTCTGCCTCAAGTCCACCAGACTGACTCATGCTACGCACAGAGTAACTCCTCTCCCCCTCCACACCTTGTCACACTGTCCATCCTCTTTTATTCCATCTTGAGACTGTGTCTAGGATTAGATTTATCTCACACAGGCATGTGCTAGCTAAACTAGTCATCTCTTCTGCCTATTATCTACTCCCATATCAAAAGAGAAAGATCACCATCTCCAGAGAGGGAATATTACATCCACCTCAGACACTATCTCAGGGGAAGGACACCTGCCCATTGAAAAATAATTGCCACAAGATAAAAAGTCTTTGAAGTGAGTTTAAAGATATTTACTTTTCTGTTATTCTCATTGTTATTTTCTAAAATAAGGACAGAAATCTCCTGCCTACAGAGACACCGCACATTAGTTGCTTAGATTAGTTCTCTAGAGCCGAATTTGTTCTGGTGTGGTAGCCAGGAGCCACACTGAAAATCACAGAATCCCAGAGTCACAGAATCATAGAAGCACAGAATGGTAGTGATTGGAAGGGAGCTCTGTAGATGCTCCAGTTACACCATCACACATGGCATAGAAGCGTACGTTTACGCAACTGATGGCGGTCCTAACTGCCTAGGTGTCTAGAGTCAGGATATTTTTCTTCTTTGTAGTCAGTCAGTAAGTGTGAGCGTATTAATTATAGGCTGATATTATGCTGTTATCTCAGCTGAACAGATCAGAGTTCAGCCAGTGAGCTGAACTGTATCTACCTGTAGATATCTAACTATATCTACCAACGTGGTAGATATAGAGTTACTGAAAGCATATTCCAGATCAATGACATTGATCAGTGATCCACAACCTGAATAACTGAATCATTATCTACCTGAAGCTGCAGTCATACAGCAGTTTGAGAGAGCAACCTCATGACTGTGAGAGGCATCGACAATGAAACAGCTACAGAGGATAACTCTGCATCCCTTTCTACACGTGGACCAAAACACTCTGCTCAGAGGCACTCTGCTTTCGCTTGGATTTCTCTCACACTCTCAGAGCTGGAGTTATGCACACAGCAATTAGAGCTCTTAACAGGATGCGTACATTTCCTGATTGCTGTAACAGTTATTTTTTTAGAACAATTAAATGTCTGCCTTTCTAAGTGGATTCTCAGTTTTATTTCCATTTCTTACAAGTGAATCAAATCACTGACAACTTAACAGCTCTTTTTTACTCCTCATTGTGTTTTGTTTGACTTCCTGTGTTTTAATTGCTCTGACGAAGCAAAAGGACCTTTTGATTTTGTTTTAACCCAGCAAAACTAACTTCCATTAATTTCTTTTGCTTACAGCAGCTTTAACTCTGTAGTCAATATACACTTTAGATAATGAAATAGGTGGGGCAGATGCCTTCTTCCAAACACTTCAGGAGTGCCACAACACTGCCTTTGTAGGAATGCTGGATGAATGCTCTTTGAAGGTTCTCACTCTGAATCTGTAACAAGGCAGAGCGATGGCTCCTTTCCAGCAACTCCCTACCCTATTCTATTTTGACAGCCATCTTCCAGCTATATCTCCATCTAAGATCTATAACTTGAACAAGAGAGAAAGAACAAAAAAAAGATGCTAGAAGATTAATGATCTCTGGAACTGTATCACCACAATCCCAGCTTCAGTCACCATAAACAGAAACACATGAACAAAATCAATATATCATGTTGGCCTAGTCACTGAATATGCTTTCTATAAACTTCAGAAGAATAGCATTAGGCTAACTTGAGCCTCTAAGCACCACCCTGAAAATGAACTACAGCATATCCAAGCCTCTTCTTGGAAATGCCTCTTATGATGCAGAGCTTCCTCCACAATTATCTGTTCCCATAAAGATTAACAAATGTTCTTTGCTTGAGCAAGAATCGTTTCAAATTCAGTTTTGCTACTATGACTGCACCAGCTCACACGTCTGAGGGATGCGCACTTGCTCCGTTCTCCATAGAGTCTGTCCTCACAGAGAAACTGTGAGCAGTACCTGGTAATGCTGGATACCCGAAGCACATCTGAATAACCCACAAACAACTTCCCAGATGTGTACATTATAGAATCAGAGAACGTTTTAGGCTGGAAGGGACCTCCAGAGGTCATCTGGTCCAACCTCCCTGCACAAGTAGGGACGTCTCTACCTAGGGGCATTGATCTACATTGATCTACTACGTTGATCTCAATGTCTGTGCTTTTGAGATGTCAAGTAAGTTCCCAACACAGAGTGCAATGTGGACCATTAAAGACATGATACAAGGCAACCAGAGCTGCATGTAGTGCTAAAATTTTAATGTTGTGCATTAGACAGGCTGTAGCATCCACTGGACCCTGCCATGACCTGATCTAACTCATTAAGACAAATGACTCGAGTTTTTTTCTATCATATTAGCATGGCAAGTTGTCTCACATGAGACCCAGAGCTAGAACAAGGTAGGGAATGGGAGACTAAACCAGAAAGCTACAAGGAAGGGAAGGAGGAGGGAAGGAGGTCTTTCCTATTTCAGTGGCCGCGAGCTAGTAAATGAGTACACTCTGTACAACCATAGCCACTGAGCCCAAGTCTAGGTACACACCTGGTGACTCTGAACTTTTAGTTAAAGCAAAGGCTTTTCTCCAAACTTCTGGTCTGTTGGGCTAAGAGATATGAATGGTGGTGGAACTGAAACCCATTTATTAATATCTAACCCTAAATGACTTGCCCAGTGCTCCCTCTCTGTGCTTGCTTACTACCCATGTCCGTGCACCACAAATAAAAGCAAGTTTCATCATGTAATTCCAAAATACAAAGCCAGTTGAGAGAGTATATATTCCAGAGAGTTTATATTCCAGAGGCAGTTTAATATACAAAGATGTACTTATACCCAAAGACCACCCCCATCTTAGGGAAGGAAAGTGGCAAATGCAGCTTCAGAGCAGGCATTCAACAGCCTGAATCAGTCAAACCTGCACCACAAATGCATAAGCATCAGAACTGATATTTAAAACTCAAAGCCAGGTACACCAGGGTGTAGGAAGCTCTATCATCCTCCCTGGTATACACTACCTTTGAAGTAGCACTGGCTGCATAGTAAATACACTACTGTGCTGAGTAGCTGCTTAAACCCAGGCTAAAGACCCTTTGGTAGTAAAAGTGATAAAATTGCACTGCTGGCATGAACATAGTAGGAAATTCCAAAGTATGTTTTAGCCATTGGAGATTTTTTCTTGCATCAGAGATCTCAGTCCATAAAAGGTTTCTGACATACAAGAGAAAAAGAAAACCTAATTAAATTGTATGGCAAGTCAGAACGATAGGTGGCCTAATTATTCCAAATTAACCCTGCCCAGGAACTCCCAGGCAAGGTGAAGATACACAAACAAATCAGTGTTGTGGATAGCTTCTACTTAAAACAGAGACAAATAACACAGCAGAATTAGGTGGCGTTCTCATCCTGCTCTGAATAAAAAATATGTATGCTGAATGTCCCCAAGCTAACTCCTTCCCTTGACTCACCTCCTCTGTTAAAATGCAATCTTTTTCCCAAAGCTTAGTGGTTCCTCGACCTGTCCTGTTAAGACTTCTCCAGCACTGTGCTCAGTATTCTTTGTCCTGGGAACCTTTTAGCTCCACAACTAGAGTTACACAAACAGAGCAGCCTGATTTCAGTCAGACGAACAAAATGATGGGTAGTTTATAACAGCACATTCCACGCAGCTCTAACCTTATCAGATGCTAACTCTGTTGAAAACGAACTAAATTGTTGAAAACAAACTAAAACTAATTGTTGAAAATGAACTAAATTATAAAGTCTTTTTAAAAAGAGTTCCTAAGGACGTAGTCCAGTCAAGATAAGCAAAGTCAATAAGGCCACACAGTCAGGCTGGCAACAGGGCAGCTTCTGAGCTGCCTCCTCTTTTCCCATATCTCACTGAAAATGGCCTAGTGTCCACCAAGGATGGGAAGCAGGGTTGGGTGATGCTCTACACTGCTTAGTCAGAAATTCCTTATCTGTCTAGGAAACAGGCATTCCTGCCAAGTAAAGCTCATGATGACAGAGAATAAAATCCACCTAAATGTATATTGACATCCTGCCTTAGACCTCTTCCCAAAAGATTACAAATTACTCTTGTAATGTCATCCTTGACTTAATAAAAATTAGCAACCTAAAAGAAAGGTGATATTGCTATGATGCAGTAAAGCTTACCCTGGAGAAATTATGTCCCTCTTTGCTGTGGGATGGTACTTCAATTCTGCCTGCCGCTGCTATTGGTGCAGAAAGAAGAAGCAGCAATCTGTACTTGACAGTAAAACATTTTTCTCCATCACTTGAAAAAATCTTGTGTGATTTTAATTAGTACACAAACCAATCTATATGAGTGGTGTGTGCACATACGCACCTTATTTTGGTTTCATGTGTATGACACAAGGCAAATTGGAATTCAGCTAGAAGAAATTTCCATAGAGTATTCTATCCTGCAAGTGCTATCACCAAGGATACCTGAGAATTACTCATCTGGAAACTGCACCTACAATTAGAAAGAGAAATGATGTCATCATAAAAAAAAATCCAATTATCAAATAGTATAGAAATATTTCTGGAGTTGCTGTTAATGGTGCTGCATTCACTTCCACACAACTGCTCGCAACATCGGTAGGCAGGTAACATAGAGGAAAATGTAATTTGATTTTTATCTCTTCTTGCATTTAATTCTCAAATTTATTTTTTTTCATGTTTCTGCTGCGATCGATCTAAAAATTAATCAATTCCAGCAGCAATAACTTTTAATACTCCTAAGAGTGGGCTGGATTGCACTCAGTTTAGAGGTATAGGTAGGGTTTATTGACACACTTGCTTGAGGAGCAGTATGAGAAGCTTCCTATGTTGTTTTCAGGCTTAGCTGCATAATGTGTTGATTACCTTCTCCCTACCCTGGTGAATCTCAGATGACTGCCTGCTTAGCCCTTCCTAGAACATCCTCCAAAACAAGTTATGGGAGACACATTGCTGGAGATTAACAGCTCCAAGGAAGATTTTGTCGCCTTGTTTATTGTCTGAAAAATGAGGAGGGAGACCCTTGATGTAACATCTTCATAGAACCACTTGCCCTCCTATTTTAAAATAAAATTACCGCAGAAAAAAATGAAAACAGCCTACAAAAGACTTATTGCAGTGATTTTTTAACCATTACTGCTACTTTTTAAAATCACTGCAGTGATTTTTAATAAAAGCAAGATCCCAGGGGTAAGACTCAAATTACATGCAGTATCTCTGGTTTGCCCTTCTCTTGAGAATATAGATTGCCTCAAAGCAAAGGAAGGAAAGTATCTGGCCCACATGCTATAGGAAGGTGCTATGAGAAAATATGTCAATGAAAAAAAAAAATAATTTAAAAATGCTGGCAGCATTACCTGTGCTAAAACTTAAAGAAAAGCCACAGATAACTTATCGTTTGTAGGAAGCGTACAGTGCTATTTTACTGGGGTATAATACAATATATATAACATAATCATAGTAACTTTCCCTTTTCTTATGATTATTTATCTCAAAGATTCCCCAAATCTACAAATTCTTCCAGTTCTGCAAGTTTTTATGAGACTATTGCCTTCAAATCCTGTCCATTTAAATAAAGTCACGACTGGAAAATTCAAATCCACAGTTCCAAGAAGGCAATTTTAACATCAAAGTTAATACATTAATGTGGTAATAAATCTAATCAAACTAACATTACAAGTACTTACTCTTTTCTTTCCATTGTGAAATCTGTGCCCCAAAGTTCATTTAAGTAAAAATTAGAAACTAGTAGATATGTTGCTATAACAATGAATATTTTTTTCTGTACACAAAATGGTCATGACTGTTATTTTTTTTCCTTTGTTGGCATGACTTATCCCACTTGTAGAGAAACATTCATGGGTTTCTTCACGTGGACCAAAGGCTTCTTATATCACACTTCTGTCACATTTCCAGCTTGTAATGAATTATTCTGAGTTACATGAAGGGAAGGAGGAGGAGGCAATGTCTCCCTTCAGATTTTTGTATATGGAGTCATTAAGAAAGATCAAGGTGAATCAGTCGTATAAAAAGTTTGCAAACTGGTTTGAATACTCATTCATACTCAGTCATGTGTTGGTATATATGTGGTATATACTCAAAATATAAAAAAGTTCTGGCGGAACTTGAAGGATTTGGGGCAGGGGGAGTGTTAGGCTAGCTGATCTCTAATTCATAGGTGAATTTTTTATTTCTGAGTAATATGACAGAAAAGTGTGACTAGCGCCATCAAAGGGTACCAAGTGGGTGCACTGACTTGGTCTTTTCAGTTTGTAAAAGAGGTGGTAGAGATATGACAAGCATCTGAACAATCCCAAGGAACAGCAGAGAGACAATGAACAGGGAACAATTTTTCAGGGTGCCTCATGACAGGAACTATTAAACATCAAGCAGCAGGTACGAACAAGTAAAGGGAGATCCTTTCTCTCACATAGCACGGGATATTGTGGGTGGCAAGAAAAATCCATCAAGGGCTGTTAAACACGAAGATGCCACCTCCTGCATGGGAAATCTCTGAGCCATACCTCACTAGGGCCTGAAAACTGGGGAAGGAGGGAGACAGTATAATCCGACTGCACAGCTGATTAGTCTTCCAGAGGCATCTGCTACAGCCACTGTCAAAGAGCAGATCCTCCTTGATAGGATAGACAGGTCCTTAATCTGAACAAGTGGAAACCCTTTTATGCCATCATATATGAGGCAAATGAAAAAGAATGTATTAACTACATCATCACGTATTTCCCTTGTCTTGCATATACATAGACACACATGTTTATGCATATGTATATATGTATGGTGTATATACACATACACATTGATGTAGAATGATTTTCTTTGGTTCAAAATACACTTTAGCAGCAAGCAATAATATAAACTGTTGCCTTGGGAAAGCCTCAGCAGGCTCTTGTTATGAGGACACTGTAAATCCATACCAACTGCGTGTCACCGAGCCCCATGTTACAGGGATTTGTGTTACGGGCCCCTGAGCAGGTGGAAACTGCAACTTCAGGAATGTTTTTTTGACAGTTTATTTTTGTGTAATGGCCAGATTGAAAGAAAAGAAAAACAACACACCACAAACAAAAACTGAAGAGAAACCAGCCCGAATTCCAGTGTGCAGCTCCATAATCAGAGCCACGTGTGCCTTTTGCAGGGCTGGAACTTCTTGCTCTTTCCTCCAGACATCTGTCACTAACTGGCTCCTCCAGGGATAATCTGGAACATTCTTGTCGTTAACTGCTTCAGTTTCCTCAGGTGTCCTGATCCCTGTCTCTTCATCCAGGGAGCCTCAGTCTCTCTGTCTCTGAGCCTCACTCAGTCATTTTGTTCCAAGAAGTGCGTCTCTTCCCAATCCCTCTCCTTTGCCAAATGACTTCTGGTCTGGATGCTATCTTACAGACTCCAGACGTCCATTTACAGACATCTTTCCACAACCTGACAAACCCAGTATCTTTATCCAAAATATGCCTCACCTGCAGTCTTATTTGCCCTTTCTCCTTGACTCCCAACCTGTTGGGGTCAGTTTTACTCTCAGACTTCTGCATAATCCCAAAAGTTTTCTCTCTTCCTTCTCTTTTTCCTACACTTTTGTTTCCCATTTTGCATCTAAATCAGGTAATGTTCTTCTGCAGATATCCTCAGTGGGTCTATGCAGCCACATTTTCCCACTTCTTGCTATACGAATCAGTTGGCAAAATCCTTTTCTCCCCCAAAGCAAACTTCTGTTTAATGAGGAAATACTCATCCAATATAATTAAGAACATTAGTACACAGCAGTTTTATGCTTCTACAGTGAACCCCTGGGTAGAGCACAGCATTTTGTTCCTTTTGTTGATAGTTTTTGGTCTCAGACTGTCTTTGTGATCATTCTGCATGTGTCACCAACCATGTGTCTTGGGCCACTGCTCAAGAGGCTTGTACTTTTTCTGCCTTTATGAAATTTCCTCACGTTCTCCTTCTGGTACTGACTGACAGCAGCCACAGCTCTGACCATGGATTTGGAGACCACATCTGTGGTGGAGAATTTAAAATTGTTTTCCCCCAGGACTTTTACCAGGTTGTGTTGGACATGCTCCAGCTTCTGATCATCCAGTTGCACCAGCAGCTCCTTTTGTTTTTCCCCTGTCGATGTCAGGCCTTGATCTTTCCTATGATGGTGGCAGCAGAATGGCTTCCAAGTACAAGAGGCAGACACCAAGTGAGAAGAGGACCCATTGCAGATCTGGGTTCATCCTCTCCATCCCAGGCTGTTAGCCCAGGAGACATGCTCAGTGCCTCTCCAGGGAAAGAGATACAATGGATTCAGCGACCACAGAAAGGGAGGGATTTTAGAGTGCAGCAGAAGGTAAGAACAGAAGGTAAGCAAAGACTTTTAACTTCATTAAATGCATTTCCCCCAACACTATTCTCAACAGAGGCTAAAATATTTTGATGGGATTTTCTACACATGCACACATAGCACCAGCCTGTCACTGACATTTAGTCTAGCAAAATTTTCCAAGTGACAGATTTTTCTGATGGGCAATTAATGACTTTAGCAGTTGCACCTATAGTAAAATTAGCTGCTAATTTTTATTTTGCTTGACTTTCGTGAAAGTTGTATAATCTGTCACACACAACCCAAAATTACTCTGAAACTGACACTAGTGGACAGCTAACAGCAATGCACACCTAATTAAATGCTGAAAAATCATCAGCTTAGTCAAAGGTAAAGTGGTGATAGCAAAGGGAAAGGTTTTCTGCATGTTCTGCAGGCAGTACATCCGTTAGACCTTCTGTAGGGAGAGATATTTATCTTTAATATTGTAAATATCCATATTTTCTCCACCTGCTGCACACCTAAAAGAGATCATGCCTCCCTGCAGGTCTCCCTTGTGCATGGAAAGGGATGAAGGAGGCCAAGAGGAGGAAGCAGTGATACGCAAGGAAGTCTAGGAGCACAAGCTGGGACTCGGTGAATGCATGTCAACCTTTTTCCTGTTCTGGGGAGCTTTCCAGAACAGAAAGATGCTCTGTGACTCCAGAAAGGACTTTTCAGCTAAAATTCCATCTAAAGCTGTCTCCGCTGAGAGGAGTGACAAATAATACAGGCTTCCAAAACTCCCACAGAAGACTCTCTCTCCACTGTAGAGACAATTTGCTATTCGGACGTTTTTCAGCTAAGAAAAAAAGAGATTGTGGGGTTTTTTTCCCTTTTTTTTGGGAGGGGGAACGAGGAGGACACAAAGGAGTGTGTTTAATGAATTTTCTTAGTGACCAAATTTGCAGCACTAATGTCTTTCTCCATGTACTTAATTTAATAATAACTAAATCAATTATTAATCTTTACATTATGTTACAGTGCAGATTTTAAAGGTCATGAGCTATGCACAGCTAAAATGCTTTGCTGCAAGGGAAACTATCATCACAAATATTTCACAATAAGGTGTAGGATGTTCTTCTTCCTTTTTTTTTTTTCCTTTTACTCCAGGTTATTAGAAAATATGAAACTGTTCAGAGGAACACAGTAACAGCAGCCAGGACATTCTATTTGCTTGCCCTTTAATCTTTCTGCTGGAATGCTAGGGTAATAATTGAGAACAATTATTTTCATAAATTTCTCTGCAATTCTGTATGTATTAAGCACATTAATCTGTCTGTAGGAAAAAAAAACAGTGCTGTATTTGATAATCTCCAAGGTAAAGAGTCTTCTTTATAATCACCTTTTTTTTTTTTTTCAGATTTCTGCCCTTGGCTTAGTAGGCAAATTAAAACCACTGTGAGAAAGTGTGCAGTATGCAGATATATTCTTGCAGCATTACATTTTCAGACTCAGTCCCACACCACCCTTTTCAAAGTAAGACTTTCCTCCCAAAGAAGACCCGTAAAAATTCTTTCCGCAGCATTTTATAGGATGAACAACTGGGCTAAATGAACTATCTTTAAAATATTTAACAGATTCCAGTAACTGGAGGATATTAAGAAGACACAATAAAGTATACAAAATACATAAACCCAGTGCTGACTATATGTCTTTACCCCTTTTTGTTTATAGATTGCATTGCTATCTTTAATTACAAGAGCACGCAATCCTGTATCTGTGTTGCACTCTCCTGCAATTAGCCACATATGGATAATCTATTTTAGCCTGCATATTGCTTTGTCTATGCCACGCTAGACCACAAAAGCTATTTATATGATATGTAAGTATAATTGCATTTACAGAATATGCTCCAAATTAAGGATAACAATAAGAAAAGTAGTAAATATCCACTAGCATATTAGGCCAACAAAATACTCAGCCAAGAGTTGTCTAGGTGGAAAGTTATATAGGCTTTTATTTAAGTTTTGCATTTAATTTATTTAAGCAGATACAGAAAGATATATACAAAAGCTCATTTCTGTTTACACAAGGCTTATCACTGTTTGGTTTATATAAGTTCAAAAGAAGCTTAAACCTAAAGAGAGTTTGATTTTAAGCTAAAGGGAGGTTAAGCTCTTACCTTGTTCCTTCCTTTAGTGTAGAAAGTAAGTTCTGTGTAATTATGTTTAGAGCCAGCCTCCTCATTCTACAAAATTACTGTAAAAGGACTTTGCTAGATAGTGTTATAGATGTGAAAAAAAAAACCCATACATTTTACAATTACCATCTAGCACATAGAGAGTGAGAAATGTAAAAAAAAAGTGCACAAGAAGCACAAATGCTAAAGTATTAATTTGATTTTTAAATTGCAGCACAACTAACAATCCAAATTCGTCTCTGTAACAGGAGTACAAGCTACAAAGAAATTTCAGTTTTTCTTCTAAAGCCTACAGACCTCTAAGAGCACCAGATGGCTGCATACTATACACTGTTTAAACCACTGCATCATTTTCAGCTACTTCAGATTTTAGTGAATTGAAACAACAAATTTGGAAATAAAATCTTCTAAATGTACTCCAGTAGTAAGAAAATAAGTAAAAGCATTTAAGCTCAGCTAAAATATGAAGAGTTCATTACAATTTGCAGTACTCGTAGCTATTTACATTTTAAAATGAATCAACACATCTAGATAGACACCATATACATAAAACACGACAGGAGAATTCAGAAGGATGCTGTACTAAGTTCCATCTACATACAAAAAGGGGGAGAAATGCTGTGCAAAGTTGAAATCTTCAGTTAGTTACCATTTTTAAAGGAAAATTTTAATCCTCAGCTTTATCATTTCTTTTGCCTGTTAAAATTCTGGCATCGCATCATTTTATTTGTTCAACCATTTGCAAACCCCAGCTTCCAGGTGAGAAGAGACTTGAAGAGTGAAAGTAAAAAAGGTATAACAGGATGAGGCTGATTTAGAAACTCTTGCAAATATTCAGATTTATTCCTGTTACACATGCAGATACGCTGCCTAAAGCCTTCCCCTTCCAGCACTGGTCCTCCTAGGAAAAGATGTAAATTCAAATATGTGCAGGCTAGCACAACCAGAAGATATATTTCCTAAGGGCTGTTCTCACCTGCCAAGTATCAGGAAGCTTTTTCCTAGAGAGAAACTTCTTTGGAGCAAGAAAAAAGGAGGGAAAAAACCCAAACCCAAACATAAATTCCCAGAGGAAATCTATTTTTCTCTTAACACTCCCTATTGCTCAAGATATTCTCTCAGGTTTTATTCCAAGCTTTCTGCCTACCCAGTGGGAGTGCTTTGCATTACCGAGTTTGTGGCACCTGCCTTGGTAAGAACAGAAGTGAATCTGGTGGTACTCAGTTGAAAATCAAAACTCTACTCCAGGACAACGATAGGAAGTCCACTGCCAGGGATCCCTCAGTCTCATCTGAAGGCACAATGCAGTGAGAGCAGAGAGAATGGTCTGATATTTAACAGGTCTTTCCAGTTTCATCTCTGTGTTGGCAGACTTGGCCGAGGTCGCTGAGCTCTCACTCAGACTCGGATCCGAATGCAGAAATACCACAAGTTCAGCACTGAATGCTCAAGTTTTCCCACCGCTGATTTCTGAGACACAAAGTGGATATCTAAATAAGGATCTAGATACGAATCTCAGGCTGTATCTATAAACCAGCCAAATAAAGTTATTTTAATTGTAACGTAGGTGCAATGAGCTCAGTTTTAGAACATGAGAAAATTATATGCAACAATATTATAAAACCCTATGGTTGCATTAGCTCAGATTTCTTTCCTGTCAGATCTCCAAACTGAAATGGGATCATCAACGGAAACATTAATGAAATCATTACAGCTTTTTCCTCACATACTAAACTGACAGACTAAGAACACTCTTTTCAAGCTAGGGCCCAGTGTTGCCCAGTGGATGAGGCACAGGACTGAAACAATTTTTGTTAGTGGTCAAAAAAAGGTCCCACTGCAAAAATGTCAACTCTAGTGCCTTGGCAAGATTCAAGTTTAGATAATGATGGCGTTCTGTTTTCCTAAACTTGGTTTCCTTTACAAAGTACCATGTATTTCCTACCCTACAATGCTGAACAGTGTCACTCCATGTCCTTTAACATTTTTTTATCAGTTCCTTCACTTTAACAATGTACAGACTACTGCCAAAACCTGTTTTTCTATCTTGATGTCATATCAGCATGGTTTTTTGATGAACTCTATCCAAAGTCACCTTCCCACAGCACCAAAACCTAGGATAAAAACTTCCAGACCTGGATGCTTCCTCTCCTGGGAAGGGGATGGTGCTGCAGGCATTCACCTCATATTATAAGTCCCTCCCTCAAGCCCTAGGAAATTTTTCATGAAAATCCAGCACAAGGTTGGTTCTAGAATTTTGCAAGCCTCTTGTGATACTGCTTGATGATAAGCACTATGTAGAGGATAATCTGCACCATGTGGGGTTCAGGATAGACCAGAAGTTACAAGCTCCATTTTCTTCAATGTTACCCCTGGCAGCCCTGGCAGGAGTACAGACTTTTTCTGTTACAGTGTGAACAAACTTTTACCAGGGATGTTTTAAAGGACAAAAATATGTGCAGCACAGAGAGTCAGCCTGTGCTGCTGATTTCAGCGTTGCTTCCACCAACAGAGATGCTCCGGCTGTCTCATTACTTGGAGAGCAGGAACAACTACGAAGGTTGCAGAGCCAAACCTCTTGTGCCAAATCCAAAGCCGACCACAGCCTTTGATAAGCATTCAGTCAGGATTTGAGTGTTTACATTGTATTTTCCTTCTGCTGCACTGTTGAGGGATAATTGTATTTGTATTTATCCTCACGACACGATTACGCCTTCAAATTTGCCCTTTTCATGGGATGTCAATGGAGCTAATGGCATCCCCTCGGGATTAAACAAAGCAGGAAGCAAATCTCAAACCCAGGGAGCTATTTCTCTGGGAATCATAAAATGCAAAAGGCCAGGCATACTATTTCCTCCAGAGGAAGTCACAGAATTTTATGCATTTCAGGTTCTAGTGAAGAGGGCTTTTGAGGGTGAAGAGGTTCCAACTTTACATACATATTTAAATACCAGTTTACACATTTATTTAGATAATACAGTAGTATTGAAATAATGGAAATCTGTAATTTTTATAAACTAAACCCACTATCACTAGCTATATTTGCAAATTCTCTAAGTTTCTTATGGATTTTCACATGAAAAAGCACTACTGAAAAATCAACCCCCTTCCTTAGCTTGGGAGGCTTAAAATGAAATCTAAATCTGCACAAAGCTGAATAAATAACATTAACTTTCCTTTTTCTTCCCCATATCCAGTGAATCGGCTCTGTATTTTTGTAATAAAGGACAACAGGAGTGCCTGTTAAAAGGATTTTCACTGCCTTGCCTTCACATCGAGGCAGCACAGCATAACTGAAACAGCTTCAGAGCCGAGGGTTTGGGGTTTTTTTAAATTAATGGTTATTCTATTTTTCCATTTTTTCAAGTGAACGGAAATTGACCTTCATTGTCTCTTTAGTCAATCCAGCTCAGAATCAAAGAGCAAGTTAATTATAACCATTTAAAACTTAACAGTTGAAGCCTTTTGATGTAATATCACATTCATTTCTAATTAACTGTACATATGTCTTGCCGAGTTATCCAATAACTCTTGAGATCTGTCAGCATAAAACCTTAATAAAAGCACGAACACTTCAGGATGAAGATTAGACAATCCTTATATAAGAAGGAACAGAAGGTGACAGGGAACAAGACTGTGTATAGGAAGAATTCTCTGCCTAACTCCTTTCCACAACGTTCTGTAAAACGTGGCTGCTCCTGATGCTACTGCTGCAGAGTGGCTCAATGTCCTGAAAGTTCAAGTGATCAATCTGAGTTTTATAAGTAAAATCAAAACACAAGTAGCTTCGTATTTCAGCCTTTTCGACGACCCCTTGTATAAAGCTTTAATTTGGTCAAGCATGAACATTCCCTTTCTGTGGCTATTTACAGCCCCTGTCCTAGAAGCTGGTCATCAAACCAGTGAGAGCCAACCCAGGAGCCCAGTGGAGGAAGCTGAAGTCAAGGAGACAGTGTCCCTCTCCCAGTGAAACCTCTCCAGTGACCAGATCCACTGGGCATGGAGCTTGGGTTGGGTTGTGGGCTTTGCAATAGGATCCAGCAATGGGCTAGGAGAGTTTGGGATCTTCATTTTATTTCTCTGAAAATGAAGCTACACAGTCTCTTAGTTCATCCAGTTTACCATTATCAGTGTTATTTCTAACACCTTTACTCCTAAAAATAACTACACTTGAAAAAGGACTTCACAACATGGTCCTAAATACAATTTTCATTCCATATGGCTCTTAAAATAGAAATGATCTAAAAAGCAGGGCTAAGAAAGAGAGCCAAAGTCACTGCACGCCTGCTTTCTTCAGAGCTGCTTCTATCACCCAAGTGATAAATTTGGGTTTTCTTCACTTGGTGTGGGAAGGAGAGGAGTGGGATGGTTTTCCACTCTGCTTCTTCAGCTTTAAACCCTATCTATCTCGAGTAAGGCAGGCAGAATGAAACCAAACCAAGCAGTGTCCTCAGAGCTCTGTTCACCCCACCGGGCACACCTACCTACAGCTGAAGGATATAAATGGAGTGTAATCTCTCTGCTCACAGTAGTAAAACTCAGGGGATGAAGGTTATCTTCATCGACAGTGGTAACCATAAATCAGCATAAAAGTGATCGTCATGTGGAGGAGTAGAGAAACCAGAACCAAATGCCTGGAGACCCTTTGGAAAGAGTGGATGAAGATCTAGGGAAGGATGCTGGAAAGACAAAGACATCAAGAGCAGGGGGAGAAGCAGCTGTATGGATTTTTCTTAATTATAATTTAAACATTATTTGGAGATTACTCGGGGAGAAAGCTTTACAACAGCTCCGAGGACAGGAAACTGAGAAAAAAAAAATAATAAATCCACTTTTGGACTTTTCCACTGTATTCTAAGAGATGTAATTATGGGTTATTGTTACCTTGGGAAGGATGAAAATTAATCTGTACTGGATAATTAGAAAAGGCAGGAAAAGAAGCAAGGCTGGGGCAACAGCAGGCACCCTTGGAGGAAATACATACATTACAACATTTTCATTTAGGGAAGTATGAGACACCACGAGGCAAGCTACTGTCCCTTCTGCTCTGCTGAACTCCACTGAAACAAGTGAAGACGCAGGAGCAAAAACGTGTCAATCATCCTCAAAGTATGTTTTTCATGTTTTTCTCCAGAAAGGGGCTTGTTTTATTCCATTAATTGATAATCCACTGTACTCAGTAGATAGGTGCAGCATTTTGTTTTCACTTCACTGGATTTTTCACCCAACTGAAAATTTGTAACCAGTAAGCCTATTCCTGCCAAAGTCTGGGAAGAATCAGACAGAAGGACTTCTGTTGCATAATTCTGTATCCATTTAGACTTAAAATAAAAGCATATAATTGACCACAAAAATTAGTTTTGTCCTTATAAAATCTTTCCAAAAAATACTGAAAGGAAATTATGTCACTGAGAATATTTTGTATTCAAATGTTTTTGTTTAGCTTCTCGTAACAGCCAGCTAGCTGTCATTAAAGTGCTTTTATATTTACAGTGTTTCTCAGCATGAATGATCTCAAAATGTTTTGGGTTTTTTTGGTGGCTGGTGGTTTTTTGGTTGGGTTTTTTTTTTGGTTGGGTTTGGTTATTTTGGTTGGTTTTTGTTTTGTTTTTTTTAATGGGAAAATATTCATGACTGAAATCCAGCCCCTTTGGCTTGGAAGAAGGCAGGCAACTAAACAAAGGGGATATGAAAAGGTCATACAACTATAAAATGAAGTAAATTATGGCCAGTCCTTACAAGCAAAGCTATGCACTGTAAAAGTATGACCAGAATGATTTTAATATCCGTACACTGTTTCTATTTTTAAGGTCCCCACCGAGCAAGGTCTGCACTCTGAAACACAACTTTAATAGTTTCACCTAGGAAACCAGAAGCTCATGTTCTAAGGTTATGGGATATAGCAAACCTAAATTATCAGCCTGTAAGCTTTCATTGATCTTGCCCTAACCAGATGTTAAGTTGAACTTGGGATAAATTCAAATGCAATTCTGCAACTTGTACAGCCTGTAATGCAAGAGATTATTACAATTTAACAGCACACAGGCCATTTCCTCAGTGCAGCTGTACTAGGTATCTGGCAAATGAAGGACAGAATTTAACTGTCATGGGTCTGAGACACCAATGGCTGAATCTGCAGGACTTTTAGGTTCTTCCCACACTTTCAGATCTGACAACAGCAACCAAACTGTAAACTCTTCATGTATGACCTACAGACCTTCAAAGACATACCTAGATTCACTTTGTTCATACTTCTAATGGATTTAAATCTCCACTGGAAATTGGCCTCTCAAGCAGAACAGCAGTCCTATTATTTATGATGCCAAAGTTTAGACCAGTTTACCTTAAAGCACTGGCTGTAGGTACATCAACCACTTGTGAAATGTGATGGCCAGTTTAGCAAGCAACTAAAAGCTTCTTCCAGTAAGTACTACATGAAATCCCATTCAGGTATTCACTACTGAAAACAAGCAGAGGTCAGCAGCTTGCACGATCAGGAACTTTCTTCACAGAAACAAGTTCTCCTCAAAAAAATGCAACAGCCGTTCATCATGAAAACCTGAAAGATTGTGATGATAGGACTGAAAATCCAAAACAAAAGAAACTTGTATTGGGAAGGAGATATCTAGACAGTCATTTATATTTCATGAATGTGAAAACCCCATTTTGTGCAAAAAGGGCCACGGGATGCTCCTTAACAACTTTTTTTAAGCCAATAAAAGACAAAGCTGGGAAAGAAAGCCTGAGGTTCAAACATCTGATGTCACACTCTGCCATAATATTCTTTCTGGAAATGCAATCTGAGCTGTGTGAGTTTTGGTCCATGTTACTTGTCCTAGCAGGTTATTCCAGAGCATCAGACTGATGTTGGGAGGCTGCCCTCCCCATTCCAGTATGAGTCTATCTGTGTTCCTCCACAGACTCTGGCACTCATCTTACACTTATTTTTAAGTTTTTTTAATACTTTTTTTTTTTTTCCTTCTTCTTCCTAATATTTACTGGCCTGTTGTCTTTATAGGCAACACAAAAATCCCCTCTCATCCCTCTTCTCCCTGAGCAAAGTGATTTGAGCTTCTCACTTTCTTGGTTCTTCCTATTTTCTCCCTCTGTCCTGCTGCTGGGGCAGTGAACTGGGGGCTACGTGGGTACTCAGCTTTGTGCTGAGGCCAACCCTACACATATAAACAAGAGATATTTCTAAGGTAAAATGAATTTCTCTAATCTTTCAGAAAGTCCAGTTGAAGATCTAAACTGAAATGTTTCTGCCATCTACAAAAGTAAATGGACAGAACTCCCTGCAACCAGGATTCATCACAGTCTCTGTTTTGGCTACTAAATCTTACACACCTAGCAAGAAAGTCTCCTGACCCACATAACAGAAAGAAAGGAGAAGTTAGAAAACAGCAGAATCCAAAGGTATTCTTACTTACTCAAAACTGTAAGAAGAAAATGTAAAGTTTAGCAGTATTTCTCCAGAATGACTCCCAGTGAAGTGTCCATCAGGTGAAAGACACCGCAGATCAAAAAGATCTGGTAGATAAGACAAACAAAGGAAAGCTTGCAATCCCCAGAATAAGTGGAAAAAAAATGGAGGGGGGAAGAATAGCCTTGAAATGATGTTCATATAAATTACATGCTTGGCCTTACAGAGCTGCTTCTAAGATGCCAGCAGAGCAGGGTGCTGCAGCGTGTCAGCAGTTATCCCCGAGCACTCCTGGGAGAAATGGGAGGCATCAGAGGACTATAAAATAAAAAAGAGCGCCCATCTTTAAAAAGGTATAAAAGTTGACATAACTTCAGTTCTGTTTCAGAAATCAAAGAAAATTTGATAATTAAGAGCCTAGAAGAAAAGGAGAAAAGCGATAGTTTGTCAAGACTTCATTGTTCCAATCCATTCTAGTTTCCTTCTAGGGCAATGTAATCACTGACTTTAGCAAAGCCTCTGCTTTCTGCTTTTTTCCTCCCAAACATATTCAAGATTAAATGTCCCTAGAATGGAAGTGCATTGGTAGATAACCACACTTACAGAGTATTTGCTATTGTGGTACTGAGACGCTGAAGAGCTGTAGTGACTATAGTGCTTCAGGCTCTTCCCTGGAAACAGTATGTTCCATTAACCACCTGAATGATACAATACTTAATACAAATATTGGCAACACGAAGCTGGAAGGGATCGCAACCACACAATAAAATAAAAATATCTCCTTCAGCAAAAGTAAAATGTTATTCAAATATGAAAAGTTATTGGAAACAGAGAATAGGAAGCCACTGGCTACGTCACAGTTCTGCTAAAACTGACTAGAAGGTTATAAAGAATTAAAAGCTGAATATGAGTTAAGAGCATCATGCTGTTGCCATAATTAATTGGGGGGAAAAAATTGCAAACAACACACTAGACTTCTAGGATTACAGATTGCAAGATTTATAAAGGGATCCGTCTGTTCTGCCCAACATCAACAAGAACTTTGGTATAAAGTACAGCTCTTGACGATAATTCAAGGAAGATGCAGAACAAGCAGACAAGTGTAGAGCAGAGCAACAAGAACAATGAGAGCTAGGGAACACTCTTGGCTAGGGAAGGTGGACAAAATTAGAAGAGAAACTGAGGGTAGACCGAGTAAATCTTTCAAAAGCAGAATAAACTGAAGTAAAGAGGAAATTATCAGTTTATTCTCTAACGTGATTTTAGATGTCCTAACCTATCCCGATTGGCCTCAGCTGCCTGTCCAGGATGGTGTCCTGTAAGAAAGCAGGTCAAGCCTCCAGAGATGTTATAGGGAATCTAAAATGTCACTGGGCAGCTTTGACAACAATCTCTCCTGTGTGAGAGAGGATGACTGGCTTATAGACTATGCCGTGGGCAACAGACCTCAGGGCTAAGTTAATACTGGACAGTGTACCTTCTCCCTACGCTCCATTCCCTTTGGGAATGACTCATGTCATCCAAAAGTCTTATGTCTGAAACAAATCAGATGTCTTGCACTCTAGAAGCGTTTACTTGCCTCTGTTCTCCACAAGGGGAGAGTGACTGAGGCAGGTGTAGATGTACGTGCTGTAAATATCTACAGTTATATGAGATTCACATCCTCCCGTTGTACAAATATTAACTCCCAGGTCATCCAATATTTTCACTCCATCACAAGTAATGGTCTCGGTGCAAGAAATACAGACCGAAGTTCTACACCCTATGCTAAAAAGAAGGTCAGATCACAAATCTGATGTTCAACCTACTCTGTATGAGCAACCTCACCCCTGCTGTACAGTGTCCTGTCCACTAAACTTCTTGAACTCTGATAAGAATCACCACTGCACGCTACCAAGGTCATAAATCATGAAAATAGTATGCCTGCTGTGAAGGTAATATAATTTCACAAAACAAAAGAAAGGGAAATTTTAGCTGTTATTCATTCAACGGGCAAGTCAACAACTCCACTGTAATATGGTTACGCCTGGTATTTTATCTCTATATTGTTTTAAGCCTCATTGTCAAATGCTTTCAAGAGGATCAAATGAAGGCCGTATTTCAGCCTCAGTAAAAGGCAAAATGTTTTCCACCTCTCAAAATGGACAAATTCATCCCCAGTAATCGGCCATCCACCCAGTGAGAAATAATCCAAAGTGTTCCCAATCGGTATCTTTTAGTTTCATCTTTGTTTTGAAGGAGGGAAGAGAATATTGAAAAGAAAGCAAACCCTTGTTTCTCTGTAGAAATTTGTTTTCAGCTTTCCCATCTTGCCTGTTTACTCTGTGTCAGACAGCGTATAAAATGAAAGAATTATGAGACCATTGCTGGGACTTTTTTCTTGTCTTCCATCAATTCAAGAAAATAAACCATGGTACACCTGGCAAAAGCAAACTGCTTCTGGAAACAACTTCTTCAGAGTTCTCAAAGTAGTCTATATAAAAAAATCAATTTTCTGTGACCCTGATTTCCTTAAGCAGGACTTTGGTAATAAAATTGTCATCTTTATTTTCTGGAAACATTCACTGTCCTTTAGCAGCACAATGCAAAGCACCTCTAGAATGGATTGCACTACAGATTTGTCCTGGGTATCCATCTGTAAGCTACAAATGGTTTGGGTCTTTGATTCCCTGGGGAGTCTTTGGTAGACTTGCTTTTGAAGGAAATAATTTGCTATTTATCTTCTATCTTCAGTTTCTGACATGTTCAATGGTGAAGTTTACAATATTTTTGATGACCCTTGTAACATAAACACAAGCAACAGTTACAAGCAAAGAAATGAAGTGAAAAAACGGATTATGAATGCAAACCCCTATAAATTGTGCAGTAAAAAGACTCAAGATCATCTAGACCTTCAGAGACTAACCTGGATTTTGTACTCCCCCTCTCTAGATGAGCTGCTTCAACACCATCCAACGGGCAGTGTGTTATTTTGAGATGACTTGTGTCCTAACTCAGAAAGCAGCCAAAATGTTCACACTGGTGTTTACATACCTACAGTATCTGAGCACAGCCACAGACTGAGTGGGGTTTTTGCAACACTCTGGCTGCACAAAGCTCTGTGAAATTGTACAATAAGTAATGGTAAATGTTAAAAAAAATATTTCACTTACATGGATTCTCTCACACCCACATGCTCCTGTTCAAGGCAAGGTGACTTCAGTGACAAGGAGGACAAGGAATATTGACTATTCATCACATCACCTGCCCTTATAGACTGGTAATCAGGTGCTGGTTTTATGATGTGCCTTTTGTACCCATCAGGGCTTGACAGGAAAGGTGATATTTTGCCTTTTTCATCTTGTAACCCCTGTAAGTCATTAGGTAACACTGATGAAATCCTTATTATTCTTTGGATTCCATTTCCACATGTAGCCAGTCCTTTATCTTAGCCTGTTCTTCATTTTCCTTGTCAGGCTGTCTTGAAAAGGGGGAACAAAATGTGCTCTGTTCTTTACTAGCTATTAATCTGGGTGCCATCAACACATGCCATTCTTTTATCATTTAACACATGCCATTCTTTACACAAACTCTTGTTTGGTTGGTTTGGTTTGGTTGGTTTGGGTTGGTTTTTTAAATTTTTTCTGGTACTTTCATATCTGGACGCTCTCATTCGTGTCAGTCTTAACATTGCTATTAGGATTCTCTACATTCTTAATGATGGAAACCTGTTGGGAAAGGTAAAAAGAAGTCATTTTATTAGCCCATTCCCTGTTTATCTGTGAAACAGCAGGCCAAAATCCTTTCCTCGCTTGAATGCGTAACTCAGAAAGCACACTATAGCATAAAAGCAAATAAACAGACAAACAAAAAATTGAATGACAGGATCAAAACGAGAGTTAAAATTTCACGGATGGAAATTCTTTTCAGACTAAGAAGGAAGCAGAGAGGTGGTAATTCTGAAATTTTCATCACCATCACTAATTGAACAGCAGTTCAAAATCTAGGAGACAGGAAAGCAATTTCAACAATAAAATACCAATTTCAACAATAAAATACCAAT
>JANHFX010025817.1:2334-25052 GCA_027560015.1 Chloroceryle amazona
GAGGACGAGGGTGGAGGCAGAGGGGGGAGGGGGGGGGGGGGGAGTGGTGTCAGAAAAGAGAATCTGAGGATGGCAGTTCAATACCAGGATGGATCAGCCCATTTCAAGGGGTGGCAGAGGGACCACTTCTGTGCCTTGCCCGCTCAGTGGACCATGGAAATAGAACGGAGACACTCAGTGTTACAAGGCAACACACATATCAATGATTAGCCTAGCAACTTCCTCATCCTAGATTTCTGGTTTTTGTATAAAGAAACAGAGAGTTGCCTGGATCCTCGTCACATTTATCCTGCTTGCAGATTCAATTTGCATATGATAAAGCTCATTGGAATTGAGGTGACCTAGAGTGGGAGAGTTACAACATTCTCCATTCTATGCAACCCTTAGTCATACACTCAAATTCAAGCATATACTTAACAGCACTAAATTAGAGTCTTCTTAAGACACACCATGAGTAACAGCATCATGGATGGATTCAGCAAAAGAGCGCACCACTGAACTGAAAAAGAAAAATTTATTCAGTAGCAAATTAAAACAACCAACCCCACTAATTTGAAAATGAGCAAGGAGGGTAGATCACAAGAAAGATCTATAATGATGAAGTAGGAACCCTAAGGCAGGTGTTGCAAGAATTCTTGAAGCTGGATGCTTGCAACAATCTTGCTCACAGTGCTGGGATTGTCAGATCAAAAGATTACATCATTTACCATAAACCTGGAAGCAAGGTAATTTTATCTCCTCTAGATCTCTTCCCCTCTTCCCTGCCCCGCCCCGGCATTCTCTCTCTAGCTATTGCTTAGATTCCATCTAATTCATCAGCTTTTCAGTGTGTGACCTGTCACTCTTTTTGCCAGGATTCCAAGTTAATCAGTGCTCCATTCTTGGCTACTTTCAACTCTTTCCTATCCTAGATCTCCCACCGATATGATTGCTGGTCATTCCAGTATTTCTCCTTGCCCTGGGACTGACTGACTTTCTTGCCATCATGAGAGGTACTCTGACAATCCTTATAATTAACAACCCCAGCTCTCTCTAACCTAATTAGTTCTTGCCCTCACAGTCCTAACTATTAATCTTCAGTACCTTCACAGAATCCCCAAAGCCAGCTTTTGCCTCCATAGAATGATGTCTTTAAAGGATGGCCCAGGTGATTCATACTAACTAGCTTACTTTTCCTGTTTTATATGTAACACATTTTTAGTTGTAAACTTCCTCTGATAAGAACCCTGTTGAATGTCACAGTCTTCCAAGCATTGCCTTAAAATGTTTACAAAATACTCTATAATTCAAATACAAACATGCTCCAGAAGTTGAATAATTCCGTAGCACATCGACTTAGCCACAGGCTACCAATAAAACCAGTGGATAAATAAACCAACAGATAAATAAATATTTTAACAAGTCCAAAGACAACCTGCAACTATAACATGGTTACTCAAAATAGATATTTAAACAAAATGAAGGGAAAGAATGGTACAAGGGTCCCTTTTTGAACTCTGAAGCAAAGGAGAATTTTGAAGTCTAATTGTGGAAAAGAGTACGTTACATTCCTGTTTGTTGATTGTCTTTTATGACAGTCAAGACAAAAAGCCTAGGATTCTTACCCTCTGCTGATATCATATCTCACTTCTTGAGATATCACCTAAATTCACAAAACCATAGAAAGATTTAAGTTAAAATAAGCCTTCAAATACGTTAAAAGTAGCTTTATTCAGGTAAGAGATCTCAATTTTATTTTCTTCCAAATTCTACTGAATTTTAATACATTCCCCCTCAACTTTCAGTGCAAGTCATTAAAAAAAAAAAAAGTATCTTACTTAAAAGATAGGAAATAAAAGGGGAAAAAAAAAGTAGTAGCTTTCGGTTCGAAGTTGAAGTGTGTGTGATTTTATCTTTTTACATAGTATATATCCTGTACAAAAGCCATGAGACGTGGAAAACAAGGTGGTGGAATTAATTTTAATTTGGAATCAAATTAGAATTAATCTATGCTAGATAATTTAAGAACAGGACAAGCATAAATTTGCAGTTGCTTCAGTGTAACTAGCAACTATATTTATCGAGGGGGGCAGGTTATGACTTTCCTTCATGTATCTGACATCAGGGTTGTTAACCTGACTTCATCTTTATTGCAACATGGAATACATGGTTCTAAGTGGAGATAAGAGATAAGAAATTCAGCTGAATGATGCATGAAGACATGAATGAAGATGAATCAATCTCACATGATCTATTTGAGAAAATAATTGATGCTACTTGCAGGCATTGCACTCCTGTGTGTTCCGTGGCCACAAGTGAGATATGTTCACTTTTTTAATCACTTTTATAAAATATTTCATCTTTGAAATGAAGTCACAAAAGTTTAAGAAGTGCAACTTTTTTGCTGACAGCCATTTAGCCCAATCAATACTCTGTCACTTTAACACTATGATTACTTCCAAATTGCATCAGGATACAAAATATCTGTTTTTAACACTTCATGAAAATACTTGCTTATTTCCACTTCAAGACACACTTGTGTACGATATTGGAATTCAGGGTTAAAAAAAATTGTTTGACTGGTATTAAAAAAATGCTACTTCTTTGGGCCTATTGTAATCTTTTTAAGGGAATCTTTGTATTAAACTCATAGCTTGCATGTCTCCTAGACAATGAATGATTTCTGTTGACCCACTCCTAAATTCCCATTGCTGTCACTATGTAATATTTGCTTTAGTATTCGTTTATCAGGTTCTGTTTCTGAATAAGACAGTAAATCAATAGTGCTGACAGAACTAAGCTACTGATAACTTCTCTGTTAGGGAGCATTCCCATAGTGAGCATCACCACTGCATCCAACAACACAAGGACAATCCACAGTATTTATTTACTTATTTATTTTTATATTACTACACAGCATTTTTTTTTTAATTTAATGTCATCAGCTGTGACATATGGACATGCTATGCTCATTTTGCAAACTAAGCAATAATGTAGGGAATATTTGTAATAATGTAGGGAATATTTGCCTAGGCAAATCTGTATTGCTATCACTGGTCTTATAACCTGGAAATCAACAGTCAACGGAGTGCCACTATTTTGTCATCTTTTGTTTCCAATACTCTCTATAACAACAAAACACAGCTGTGGTATCATACAAGAGATAATTCACATGAGTAGTCTCCTGCTTAACATTAGCCTTAGGAATCAATTATTATGCTCTATATTTTATAAAAAGCACATCCGTCTCAGAGAGGTAACAACTATTTATTCAAGTGATTATATTTCAACAGCAAGTATCGACTACACATAGGATTAGTAGTTAAAGATACAATCGAAGTGACATACACAACTGGGGTGGGAGAGAGGAAAGGGGAAAATACATTTGATTGTACTCAAGGCTGACACCAAGTTAAAAAAAAAAAAAAAGGCCCTCTAAATGCATCTTTTCATAAGATTTGCCAGTACTTCATAGCACTCATTTCAAATCTAGTAGAGGACTAAAGTTAACAAACAAACCCCCACCTGTTTACTGTTCCTATCAGTACAGTAAATGTGAAACTGAAAAATGGATACTAAGATTGGATTATTGTAAAAGAATTCTGGTTTGGAATTTTCTTTTTAAATCGCTAAGTAGAGCAGCAATTAAAGGACCTTATCTAGTCCTGTATTGTCTTTAAAAAAAGCTATTAATTCCCAATATGCAGCTTTCCCCTCAAATGCTTAAACCCCTCTTCCCTCCCAAATATGTGAAGGATTTCCCTAATGCTTTTATCTTAGCATTGTTATATCCTACATCACGCTTTCTCAAAGGAGACATGGAGGCACATAATTTTATAAAAAGATACAGTCTCTAAAACAACAGTTTGTCACTTTTTCTATCTGGTCGATGTTTCAGTAATTATTCATCAGCTACAGTGCCTCTGGTGAATCACTGGATGTCATCTCATATTTGATCATATCTGCCTAATTCAATTTCTTATTTCCATAGGTTAGCGTTAAAAGTATATATCCAAATATTCTTACTAGGACTAAGCCAGCTATATATTTTCTAGTGCAGGAATGTTTGTTCCAACCTTGAGGAACTACCTGAAGCAATAGCACTCAACTACATAATACCCACCCATAAAGAAGTGGTCTATTTTAAAGACCATCTATGTGGGAAACTACATACACTCGTCTCCCTTCCAGGCTGAAGCCACTTCCCTAAACCTCCAAGAATACTTCAAAAAATACCCCAACATTTTTTATGGCTCTGTTCCCAAAGGCTTCCAGTGATGAATACCTACAATGCCTAAAAACCTTCCTCGTGATTACTAAAAGTCATTATTTATTTTTCCAGTTCCTTAGAGATAGGGACAGTTCCTTTCTCATCGAAGCACCATCTTACATTATAAATACCTACAAGTAGAGATTATTTTATGTGGAAAACTACATATGTTGTTTTATCTGTTTGCTTATATCTTCTATAGAATACATGAGGATTGTTTAGTTTTATGATCTTGTGCTGCATATTCTTTTTGTTAGCCCTTTTTTAACCCCAAGAATGCTTGCAAATCTAAATCTTATTTTGATTAAGCATTGGCAGAGACTCATCCTTCACGTCATGGATTTTGTGAGCGAACAATGACACTTACTGTCACATCAATTGTATTAAACCGATGATGGGATGTTACCAGTGTATTTTTTCAGAAAAACAGTTTATCTTCAGGAAGAAGACAAAGCCAAAATACCAAGGCAATTCATAACCTAAGCCTCTGAAGCATAAAAGACTAGACATAAGTATATTTCAGAAAAAAAGTAGCTTTCTTGAGAGAAAATCTATTCAAATTAATTTATAGGTAAAAAAGAAAAATATTTACATTTACACTAACTACAAATCTGATGTAACAAATGATCAGATAATACATCTCCTTTTGCTTTGTGCAAGATCTCTTAATGCGCGCAGAGGCCCAGTAAATCAGAAGCTTAGTAACTTTGCATTATATACACATCTGCTTTTTGCTAAAAATGCTGTTCATTAAGAATAGGTTTAGAACCAAATTCTGACTGATCTTCAGCATTAAGGACATGCTTGGTGCAGGCATCGTAAGAACACAAGATGCCCAGCTGAGAATACAAAAAGGTATTCTTTTTTCCTTAATACCATTTGCATGGAAAAATCCCAGTAGAACATTCAGTTATATAGCATTAGAATGATTTAAATACATTAAGATTTCCTTCCCTCTGATATCTACATATCTCTGCAACATGTCTCAGCCCTTCAAGCACTGTTTTTTTTTTTTCATACTCTCCAATGTCCCAGATTCCTACCAAGTGTAGGAGGATTTAAATGACCCCTTAAATATTTATAAAAATTCTCCACTTCTTCTCAAAAAGAGTTCTACATGAGGTATTTGCTTACACCTCACATCCATCTGATCTTCAGATTCTTTAAATGCCTATGATAACTTTGTCATCATCTTTCAGCCCCAACATGACCCTAGATTAATTGCTGAGCAATTTCCTTGTTTCAGTGTGGCGAGATATTTTGACTACTTTTCTACAGAAAACAATTCAGTGGCACAGTGATGACTGGACATAGCAGCTTATGTATATTGATTAACTTGTTTACTTAAGCATCTTCTGACCAAGACCTCAAAATTACTTTGAGGAATGGTAGGGGCAAGAAACATGATATTAACATTCCTTTATTCAGACACTACCTTTAATGTCTGAGCAAAATGCAGCCAATTCATCAAATCATAACATTATTTATTTGGTTTTAAGCTGGGAAAGAAATTTACACCACTGACTAGGCAATTAGAGAAGCACTGAAAGATGACTGTTCACAGAAGAAATTATGAAAAAGCATCTTAAGACTACTGTCATATCTGTCTGCAAGACAAAAGTGGATTCTTTAGCATATCTGATTGTTGTGTTTGATGTAAGTTAAACCAGGATTTCTCCTGCCTGCTCCTCTAGTGAGCTGACATTTGGCGTAACAAACAAAAACAACAACAAAAAAAAGAACAAAGAAGTCAAACCAGTGACAGAGTACGATGCAGAAACTGAAATCATGTGAATAATCAGAAAAACATTCTTCTCATGAGACCCCAGTATAAACAGATTTTTTTTTTTCCACTGTTTTCACAAAGGCTCAGTCTATGACTTATCACAAAGGCAATAGAATCCAGGAAAAAAAGAAATAGGAATTAGTTCCCAAAGAAACAGGTAAAAAAAATAGCTCAAAAGATGAGGGTGCATCTTGGATGGGGTTTGACTAATGTTTATCACTAAACAGGTTCACCTGCCATAAAAGCATAGAAGTGGCACTGAGCAGCCCACTACCTGAGAACAAGCAGTATTTCTAAAAGTCCTACACACAAAGAAGTCCATGACTTTTCATTTTTTTGTTAGGTCATGATATACACTAAAGACACAACTTTTGTTACAGTCAAGGCCGGAAGGCAACCAATGGCAATCTTTTTCTATATTTTTACTTTCTAATTCAAGACAAAACTCTCTAAGTTTTCTCCTGTCTAACACTGCATCAGTAGTGAGCAGGAACAGTTTTTAATGCCTGAAATATGTACTCCTTGGGGCATTAAGATCCGAAACCTCATGCAACATCTCAAGCTTCTTACAAAACACCAGTCTGAAAGGGCTGTATGAAATAGTTTCTGCTCAGATACTTCATAGTGGAGACAGTTGCTTTATAAATATTGCTCTAGAAGGACTTGGTTGCTTTAAAAGAATTGAAGCATTTAAAAGGGACTACAGCAAAGAAAAAACACCACCAACAAAAAAAGCCAAAAGCACCACACAGCCAACAAAAAAACAACCCAACAAAACCAAAACTGAACAAAAACAACAAAAAAAAGAAACCCAAGAAAATGCAACACCACACCTAAAAAAGCTCATTCAGTCAATGACAACAGGTAATGATACATTGTTGCTCTCAATATTTTTTCCTTGCTCCCCAAAACATAGATTTTTATTCTTAGACTTTTTTTGTTAATACAGGTATCGACTCATGAAGAGCTTTGGGACTGCTTCTATAGTTTACATTGTCTTGAATGGCTGGTTACCCCAACTTAGGCACATAATTTCTTCCTGCTCTGACCAGTGATATTCACCAGTCTCCTTTCAGAAGAAAGAAAAAATATTTCCTTAAGGCAGTGCTGCCAAACTTGCATCAACTGGATTCTGTTCCTGCTAGGTGTACAACCTTCCTGTGATGCACAGCTTGTTCATGGAGACTGAGGATACTGAACGAGGCTGCCAGGGTGAGGAGAACAAATTTGTTCTATGGGGAGTTAAAACTGCACTAAAAGAGCGAGCCAGACGACAGGACTGCACAGCTGTGCTCGCATGTGTGCGCCAAACATGACCAGCAGCCAATGTTTAACAGTTTAATGAAACAAATGGGATTTTAAGAGTTGAATTATTAGGTCCTTTAATCAGAAGTGATACACAACTGACATGACAGTACTACTGAGCAACCTGAGCAAAAACTGGATTTCCAGCTGTTTGTGTAAGGCAATGGTTTGTACAGTTCAGGAGCAACAGTGGAAAAGAAAATATTCAGTGCCATTGTTGACCACATAAATAAAGCAAGTGAAGATAATAGAAGTAATAATTGAGGGAAATTAATTAGAAAAAAATGTCTGTTTAGGCAGTGATATCATCAGTAGAACTTACAAGATATTTCTAGGAAAAAATAAATATATTAAAATGGTTTTCTTAAAACCATTTTTATTAAATATTATTGAAGTACTTATATTTTTCAATATCAAAAATATCACATCCTCAGATACTGCTGCAACCGAAGAGCAGTTTACACAAACTAGTAACCTTTTACTAATTTCTCCCTTCTCTGAGAAAATTCTGTAAATTACACTAACATTTCAGTTGTTTTAAGAGCAGCTCTTACCTTCTGGATAGCCCTGGCCCATCTTGCTTTTGCAAAATTACTTCCACCAGCTTGATCTTTATTGCTCCTGGAGAAGGGGGGGGAGAAACAAAGCCAAGGACTCAGTATGGAAAAAAAAAAAAAATTAAAACAATTCTGATAACACTATGACAAGCAGATGAAAGTCAGCTAGAACCATTAGCCATTTCCTCTGTAGATAGTATCCTCTACAGACAGGAAAATATTATATAACAATTATATTTCCAGAGAGATAAAGTCATGAAAATCTTTCCCAGTAACGGTAACTTTACATTTATCAGGAAAAGAGCTGATCCAATGTCACATACTCTCATCCTCCTACTTAATATAAGCTGTTCACGAAGTACTGCTCCAACTAGTGGATTCACAAGTGGCTTGTCCTTGTCAATATTAAATCTAAACAAGCTATGGAAAATAATGGAGGAAAACACTTAATTATGATCTACTTAGCTGTCAACATGGAAGATTTATGTTATTCATATCTGATGAATGACATGACACTGTGACCTAGATCAATATTTGGTGCAGAGGATGACCAGGTTAAAGACAATCATCTAATGCATTTTTCTATTGTGTACATCTATTTTCAACTCCAGCCACTTTTTCCAAAAAGCAAATACAAATAACAGCCTAAGAAAACCTGATATTCCTAATTTGTTTTGTTTCCTAGGATTTGAATGTTAAAAATAAAATATAAGAAGTTGATTTTTTTAAGGTTTTGTTTTTGTTTTAACAAATGAAGATAAAGGTAGAGAAACACATTTCTCTCCCATCTTTTCCCCATTTATTTCCAGCTACTCTGTCATTCTCTACTTGGGTTGTTAGTTGATAAAAGAAAACAGAATGTTTACAGTAAGGATTACCCAGACCTGATGGTGATTTGCCTGTGAAGTTAAAACAAATCATACATACAGTTGATTGAATATACAGGGAAAAATAAGCAGACTCTAAACAGTAACTACAGCAAAACACATGGAAATATCTTCATATACTGTCTTTCTCTGCTGTAACAAAATAATAAATTGCAGTTCTGAAACAATTCCCATCTATGCAGCCAGACGACTGGCTCACAGTATCCCGTTGAGATTACAGGGGATTCCGTGAATTATAAGAGTATGTTGGCTTGAAAAGACATGATCCCTGTCCTTTATGTTATTAGCAGTGTATAAAAGACCATAAGTAAAGGGGCATATTTCCCTATTATAGTGATTCATAAGTCAAGATTACAAGGTCTTTGACATCAAATAGCAGGAGGAGAGAAGGAAACAACAAAACCACCACCACAGGGGGGGAAAAACAAACACATTGATTTTGCTCAGTAAATGCATACTGTTGTGAGACACAGGGCTAGCATTGTCACCAAGCCTTTGCAAACTGCAGTAAAGGAGTTACAGAGAAGACATCCTGGAACCATTTATCTCTCTCAAGGCATGGAATAAAGCTCTATCAGGGAATGTAAAAACAAACAAAACCAAAAAACCAAACCCAAGGCAACACCTCCCACAAAGAAACCACCACAAAAAAGTTTCACCTTCAATCAGATAAGTACCATTAACAGAACTCTTAACAAATCTTTGAAATAAGGATCTGTTATGCAATTTGTTTCTCCAACACAGAAGTTGTACAGTTACAGAGGACAAATATAATGAGTTTTCATTATTCGGCTATTTCACTGCATCTGTGAAGAATGTTGGTTCAAGCTGAAAAATGCTAATTTAGTTCACGGCTGATGAGCAAAGGTTAAAATAATTACTATAGATGCTTACCAGAGTAGTAGAGTCTAAGTAACTCAGAAGATACTGCCTTGTACACTAACAGTTAGGTAGCAAAATAAAAGTATACAATAAAATTCTACAGGTACAGAGAACAGAAGCAGCCTGCTTGCTAAGTAAGGTTGTAGCATATTTGTATTATACATCAGTGATATCCTTAGTCTACACATTATTACTTAACTATTTTGGACTTTTTGAATAATGCTCTTATTTAAGGAGAAAAATGTTCTCTGTGATACCCACAGATGAGTGCACAAGATGCAAACTAAGTATGAAGAGGTTTGTCTTCCCCTGCCCTCAACTCTGAGGCTCCATATTTGCAGGTTCAGCCTTTTTCCTTTCCTTTTCCTAAAAAGTTGTTTTTGTTTTTTTTTTATTGTAAAGTTAATCAACCAAGCGATACTAGCAATATGTGTACCCCATCTTGAAGCTGTTAACTAGACTGAAATACTAGGCAATAATTAACCTTAGGAAGTATTAGATTAATTAACCTCAAGGTCAGATGGAGAGTTGGTTGTCAAAGGTGGTTCAGAAGGAACAGAGAACAAACATCTTTATCTTAATTGAAAGTAGTGCCAAGAGCATTCTTAAGTTTTGAGGCATAAATTACAAAGGTAGACTAAAACACATAACTGGTTTGAACACTTTTTTTTTGTTTGTGATTTGTCATTTGTTTGTGATCAGACCACTAAAGAGTGCAGAGTTCAATACACTTCTTCTTAGGATACACTTCTCCTTAGGATACACTTCTTATGCCACATAAAAACTCAGCCTAGACAGACACCGTAGAAGCAGTTTGTTACCTATCCACTTCCTGCTGACACTGTGATTGGTCCAGTGTAGACAACATATGATTATTAGATTTCTAGTCAGATGTATTAAAACTAATTAGTTATCTGCAAGAAAAAGTTTCTCACTATTGAATAAAGCATCCACATGACATCCATTCTGAGTAGCAAAAGACCACCATAAACTGCTGGAAATCATCTCTACTTCTAGATGAACTATGTACAAGGAACATATTTTGTTCCAGGCAAATATATAGCTATAATTTTTTAAAACAAAGAACATAAGCAAAACCAACAGATAGGAGAACTTCACATAAGCATTAAGTTAGAAAACAATGGAATCATAGCTGCTAATTACAAGGGTATTAATTCCTCATGGCAAAATAATCAAAAATCTTGTAAACAAATGAGACTAATGCTCCTGAAAATCATACTGATTCACTGTGCTAACAACACAATTCCCAGCTGTGGTCTCTGAACCACAAGTCATAAGAAAAGTGAGAACAGAAAAAATTGAAGAGAAGCCTCATAATGAGAAGTCCAGCAATATTCAGATATGACAAGTTGAGCAAGAAGCCTAGGTCAAAGTTTTGATGCACTGTGCATCAGACATAGCAGGCCTCCACATCTCCTAGCTATGAAGATTGAAATAACCAATCCTGTTACAGTCAATATCCCACGAGAAGACAGTTATGTGAAAAGGAATGCATAGGCTAGATAAAGATGAGGGCTGTTCAGACCTGGGCTTTCAAAAACTGTGCAATTTTAGTAGAAAAGTTGCAGTGACACTGTAATTTAATATATGTTTTCCCCACTCAATTATGTTGCTCAAATACATTAAAATTTGTCTATTATTTCAATGATGACTTGGATTTTCATGGCATTTCTCATAAAATTAAATCTCACTACAGACTTCATTATAAAACAGTACATAGCAGCTGCAGTGTGGCCACACACAGACAAGTAATAATGTCCTCTGAATGCGTATTTGTTTGTAATATGTAGTCCTGAATATCTGCATTTATTTCTAACTATTCATCATTAATGTCAATTTAATCAGCTTTGAATATAACTAGAAATAAACTATGGAAGAAAAATTTAAATAATTGCACTCTATTATGATGTATTATGACTTTTTTTTTTTTTTTGATTGGCAGCTTCCAATCACCACTAGCAACAGTCATGTTGGAACTAACATCTTGTGCTTAAATCAATCTCCAATGGACAGATCAAGAGGAGTTGTATTTGGGTAGTATACTACCACAAAACTCAATATTTGCTTTGCTTCCTTTAAATCTACATTTGGGGAAGTTCTGGTATTGGTCATTCTTGTAAGAATATGGGATAAGGATACTGAAGGTAATTTCTACTTTTAGTCTGCATAGTTCAGAAGGAGTATAGGAAAGAACAAATAAAGATGAAGAACAGGTTCTGTGTTCTTTAGCATACCAAAAAAATGTACTTTCAAATCCTACACTTCTAAAATAATATTTGAAACATGCACAATATTATGTGCATTGGAAGTATATGGTAAGTTCATAGGATACTCAAAACTTTTGAGTAAGGCTTTATGCATCCATTCCTCACTTAGACTGCAGCAGCAGAAGCCCTTTGTTGGTGCAGTGAAACACTAGATGCAGACATTGCTACCCAGCTTTGCACATCAGGCCAAAGTGACATTAGCAATACTACATAGACCTGGGCTGCAAGAAACCTGTCCTTCTTACAGCACCTGCCAGGACATTTTCTGAAGCTATCTGCACTAAGATGGTTTCCAGCTGAAAACAAGGTGCTTTATATAACTAGCTTTCCAGTCAACTCACACACTGAGAAGGGAATAGTATTCTTATGAGAAATTATAAAAATGGTAGCACATTGAGGGTTATTGTACTATAATGCTGTAAGCAAATTTTAACTCATTTTATAGGTCTCAGTTATGTAGTACAGATAAAAGAATCAGTTTCACATTAAAAAGCTGTTCAATAAGAAGCAGTTCAGTAGAACACTAGGAGGAACTGTAGGCAGTATGCATCCATCTTAGCTATAATTGCATTAACAGGGAGTGAACAGCTTGGTAAAATCGCAAAGGAGAATTAAGTGAGCTATGCTTTCCACAGTTAGCTATGCCATGGTGAGACTTACTTTTTTAAGCCTCACAGATTCATATAATTTTACACTACTCAAATACATTATATTGATATTTTGTGTGTCTCAGTGACAGAGGCAGACTGCTTCAAGATACTTTTTGTAGTGTTAAACTTATACCCCTACATGGGTTCCCATCTGTGATGCTCAAGTGGCACTGAAAAGGGTAGTTTCCAAACACTGGAGCCAAGAACAAAACTTGTTTATAGGCCAGCAACAAGTTACTCATCTTTACAGTGAAAGATACTAGTTTTAAATGTAACTGAACCATTTTCTTTGGCATTTGCGTTCTCACTGTCTACAGTCATAAGTTTCAGTACCTATATTTTAATCTTCAATCATATGCTTACATCAGTGATACTACTGCTGTTTTTCACTTCAAATAGTTTAGAGTTCTGGGTTCTCAGTGGGTTTGGTCTCCTTGTTTTCAAACTAAAATAGTGAGGCCTTAGTTTCCTCAGGACAAGGTAAGAAATTTTATCTTAGCAGCTTGTTTTGAGAGCAACATTATCTACAGTAATGAAATAACATTTTCTGATTCCCTTGTGTACCTGCCTAAAAAGCATTATACAGCAATAACATCCATCTCCTAACCATTCCCATCCATTCAGTAAGGCATGAAAAGAAACTACAATATGCTTACATATATGCTTTAGTTAAATTCTTGGAGTTTTTCTTCCCCCACCCTCTTTCAAGTTACTTACCTAATAATTAAAAACTTACATCTTACATAACACCTACCTCTATTGACTCACCTCTAGAGAAAATGAAGGTTCAAGATATTAATTTATCCCCAAAGCATAACTCATCTTCTGTTCCAAATTCAAATACTTCCTTCACTTTTCCACAAAGATTTTCATAGGCATAACCCCCATTAATATTGGTCTTCCTATTTTCCTGAAGACATTACTCCTGCTTGCTTTTAGAAATACCCTGAGCCAAGACCATTATCTGCACAGCTGCTAAAGATAACCCATCAATTACTGCAGCCTGATCACCCCTCCTCTTATGGGCATAAGTAACTATTTGTTGCAAGGGAAGGGGAATGTACTCTCTCTAGTGTGTTTTCACCCTTCAGACTATATAGGGGATGTTGCTGTCTTTTTTAAAACAAATTCAGGAAGTCACAGCTTGCTTTAACATTTATTTTCCATTTATGTTGTTTTAGTATTTTGACTTAAAATCTAACCAAACAATCTTTTGTTTCATCACAGATAAGTTCTGTGCATCTGGGAATGGGTACTGGAAAATAGAAACAAAACTTAAAATACTTAAACTTCTGTATTTGACAAAGTCACTAATTTGATACACTATGAATTTAGCACATACATGGTTCTTGTCCTGAATTTTACTAACATAACTACCATTTAATTAATACAAATTATAATTTATTTTATTAAAAGTAGTTATACATGCATTCTGCTGCCTTCTTTTGAGTAAGACCCATCATAGTAGCATTCAAACCTATTGCACAGACTTTGAGGCATCCTGTGACATACCTATAAACACTAGAGTGGAATTCAGTGCTCTAAGTGTTTCAAAGGACTGACTGATCTCTAGGTGAAATACATGTTTTATCACTGATGTCAAAGGAGGCAAAATCTCACTCTAATACAGATGTAATTAATGGAGCTGAACAAATGACATAAGCTCAAGATTAAAGATAGTTTCCATATATGAACAGGACAGCAGCCACAATAAAGGGTCAAATTAAAATGAAATCAGATAAATTCTCATTATGATCACAGTCTGAAAAATTAAACTGCACTGACAAAGGAAGCAGAGAGGTAAAATCATACATTTTGCTTATTGGGAAATGGCAATTTAGAAGGATTAAATTGGAACCAATAGAAAAATAGGGAAGAACAAATTATGAAAAATATTCTAGAACTGAGGGATTCTTGATTGTGAAGTTTGTTTTGTCATTTTTGATTGATTTTTTTCTTTTCTAAAGTAAAAAATAAGCAAAAAGGCATAAAGCAAGGTGTCATTTGAAACTCACCATTAGATCCTCTAATTCCTACTCCTTTTAGGTCAAATGTTTAGACTTCACAAAATGTAGATGCATTTTAGGTTCAACACTGTGGGATTTTCTCATTATCTAATGAATTATTTTTCTTAAACATTAAGGTGCACCTTTCTCAAAAGGTTTGGTTTCCAAGACTGGTTGATACCTTGTTTTCTTTATGCTGGAGGAACTTATTCAGATGCATTAAACCTTATTCTGAGGACTTGCTGCAACTGAAGGCCTGGTGCTAAAGTGTGTGAAAACAGAGCTGTACAGTAATCTATGCCTAAAATATTTAAATTCCAATTCTTAACACTCAAATCTGTAAACTGGACTGAAAGCTGTCATTCAGATCAGTCAAAACAACATCTTGAGATTTTGATCTTAGTACTGTGCCAGTAATTAAGATCTACATTGCTAAAACCCAGTAGATTTGAAGACAGATTCTATTTTTTTAAGTGGGACAAGGAAGTAAATCAACATCTTGCAAAGTATCCTCCAAGCTTTTCTGATGAATAGGATATTACTACCTTGATAGCTGAGAAATCCTATCAACATACATTTTCTCTTCAGTGCTGCAATAGCTACTTTCATTGTTTCCCAAGTGCAAGATATTTATCAGAACAAAAGAACATGCAATTAGGACAGAAACTGATTGACCAAATGCTATCACAGAAGACAGGTGACACAAAGAAATATATGATGGTGTGAATAAGATGCTAACAAGACACTGTTTTGCTGTCTAGTCAAGTGCCAGCTTCTAATCAATCTTGAATCTGTCAAAGTGTCATATTGGACTGTTCCCAGGAAGAAAAGAATGTCTGACACTCCTGGGTTTGCCACTGTGCAGCTATTTACTAGTCACCTGTTTCTCACCTATTTCAACACTGTATCGTTAAAACCACTGTTTTCTTCTAATACATCCAACTCAAATAAACAGTAATTTGGGTTGTTTTTTTTCCCCCGAATTATACTGGAAAGACATTCTTCTTTATTCAACTGAACTCAGTCTTTCTTGTACATTACCAAGTCTCTGTATTCATAGCCAATGCCTAACCTTTCAAATTAAAAACAAAACAAAACAAAATCAGTGTTATAAAAGCATTTGATTGTATATGCATGCAATAAACAAAATCAATATGTGATCTTTAGAAGTAGGATGGGCCTTGGTGCATTACCTCACATCTCCATATCTCTCCTTTTCTAAATAAATTTTAGAAAAAATATCTAACAAGCCTACTTTCAAGTCAAAGACTGTGTGAAACCCTATTTGTAAGACAAGTTTAACAGAAGCTGTACTGTGATTCTTGCCTGAACTTGGCCTCATGCAGGTATTATAAACTTATCTCATACCTCAGATAGATATATGAATTCAGTCTGTCTCTACTTTTAAACGTTTAAAAAACTTAAAAACCAACTTTTTAAAAAGCATAGAAATACACAACTACTGATAATTCCATCATGTTGAATAACAAGATTTTTGGATTACTGTTTTGTCTAATGAAAGGGTATAATAATAGTAAGATACTAATCACTATGTAACAGTTAAGAAAAAGAAGAATAATTTTTGGAGAAATCTGTTCTTTGAAGCTCTCAAATGTTTTAGGAACATGAAATGGCCCTGCCTTCCTCTTTCGCCAGAAAGTTTAATGTTTATCTAGTGTCTTATCATAATCCTTACCTCCCGTAGCAAAAAAAAACAGAACAGGATTTGCTTTAGGGATCTAATATTCCTATTTTCTCCTTCTATCCGGCTTGAATTGCAGCAAGGAATAGCAACAACAAAGGGAGACTTGGTGGTCTATATAGATTTCTTTAGCTTAAAGTACCAGAAATATTTTTATGAAAGCATGTATATTATCTCCTATAAAGTAGATCTCCCCTTCTTTAAGTTATCTTTAAGCAGACTCTTGCACTGCAAAAAACCATTGGGTTTTATTTCCAACTTAATCTGTACCTGAAGTGTCTGTACCTATGTGATCAATGTTTTTCCTGACCTTCAGCAATTGCTGCACCATGAAGCAAAAAAGCTGCCTTCCAACTTCCCACACTGTAGGCTTACATGGCTTTTCTAACCTTGAATCTCAATATCCAGGTCAGAAAGGAAAGTGTTCCCAAGGGAGATGATTTTACTATTTAGGATTACAGTTGAATCTACTACATAGTAACTTGTGGTAACTATGAGTTCAGGAGGACACTTGGTATAGTCATACAGCAATGATTCTAGTCCATGGACAATATGGTCAAGAAGTCTGCACTGATAATCCACACCAACATTTGAAATTCCATTTGAAAAATCCATACAAATAGGTCATCAGTTAATGAAATGAAAAAAAAAAAAAAAAAAGTAGTATGAATTTACAAGTAGCTTACTGCTTTTGTTGCAAACTAGTCAAAGTTCAATAATCTTGTAACCAAGCATTTGCTATGCAAATGTAGTAAATTAATTCCACTGAATTTTACCCTGCATGTGAATGTGTTGGCATTTTTAGGGAAGTAGCTTAAAGACTAAATATGGCACAGCACTAGGATCCTAATCAAACTTTTCATAAACATTTGCTCCTCTTCCATGAGAGCTCTCTCTTTTAGTCTGTTGTGTAGCAATTTCTGTAGAGTTCTTGTGCCTTTAGCTGAAAGAGCTGTATTTTGGGTTTTTGAGATCAAGTCATATAAATGGAATTTTCCTGCACAAGAACTGGTACTTGACTGTTTTAGCTTTTCTATAAATGAACAGCTTTTCCAGTAGTTTCAAGGGACTACTTGCACAGAGATTGAAGGTACATGTTTTACACACAGCTGCAAGTATTAATTAGATAAACTAGCTCACAGAAGCTGACAAGGCTACTTACTTAAATAAATTACTAATGTAAGTAAGGTCTAAGTAAAGTGTGTTAACCCTTATAGCGTGTAAACCTTTTGGGAATGAAAGATTAAATAACTGCGTAACAGTAAGGTGTTAATACAGTTACATGAGAACAGAAACACCAAACAAGGCATAGACCTTAATTAATCTAGGACAAAAAATTTAAAAAGCCTTTCCTATTCCATTCACCCCCGAAGAATTCATCCAGAATAATGAATCTCAGGAGAAGTCAGAAAGATTTGTCATTTGTTATGAAGTGTTATCACCATAGTGATATAAAACAAACCCATGAATATTAATAATGAAATCAATTAAAGCTCAATATCATGTAATAATAAGATGCAAAGCAATCACCAGAACACTTCCAATAACCACAAGCAAAACAGACACTTGTGAATAGACTTAAAGAAAAGAAAGATATAACATCTGATAACTGGGAGGAGTGAAAGAGTACAGGCTGGTAGGGATAGATACTGCAAGAAGAAAATAGTCACCTCTGCCATGTGACAAAGATATTTGCAGTTTATTTTAATACATAACTTATTTTATAATCAAGCTCTGTAGATTATTTTATATATATCACAGGATATCAAACTTGGCTGTATCTTCTGTGTCAGAGCTAGACACTATATTTTTTCTCCTACTGGAAAATTCTCCATGATTATCTCATTCCTAGATTGTAATACAAAGTCATGTTGAAAAACAAGGAATGATCTAAAAAATGTGTATATTTTAAACTGTGCTGTTACACCACTTATCCAAAACACAAAATCTCATTTCTATGCGTTATTCAGAGCACTCCAAGCTCAAGTACAGCTTTGTCTATGTACCCATTGATCCAGACCCTCACTCTTGGACTGATTTCCTGGATTGAGCTCAACGCTGCTTCATTGTCATGGACCTGTCTGGTCATCATTGTGCTGTCTTAGCCTCGTTGCCATCACTAGACCTGATCCTGATCTGTAAGAGTTGATTTACCAGTTTGACTTTAGACCTGTTTCATCACTACAGGTCTGTCTGGTCGTCTGCATTATTATTTGACCCTAGCTGTTATTCCCAAACTTTCCTAGGGTTAGTGGGCTGGGGCACGGTCTGGTGAGGTCCCTGCCCTGCCTGCCATGTTTTCATGCCTGAGTGCCCATCCCTTGGGGAGCAGCTGGCTCCACTGGCTCATCTTCAGTTACCCAAGGCCGTAATTCTACATTCCCTATTTGTAAAAACTCAGAGTATGAAGATTTTTTGATTTCAGAAGAGCCACAAATACCAGATTACTCTCTGTGCACTACATGATTTTACAGCAGAGTTTTAAACAGATCCTACTGAGAACATCATGATGTGAATTAAAACTTTTAACTTCAAAACCTGACAAAAATAACCTACCCAAATCTATTTGGGATAATTCTAGGAAAGAAAACGTACATCAGCATATCATATCAGCTCACCATTATTTGCTGTAAACTGCAATTTGCCTTGCGAAAGTATATCTGTTTTGTTCCGTACTACTCTTATTAAACAGTTTTATACACAATTAATTGTCTTTTTTTCTGACAGAATTGTCAATTTGTTAAATATTCATTTTCTCATTTTTCTTGATGCCCTTTTTCTCAATCTCTTTAAAGTGCAATGTATTATCTACATACTGCTAACTGCTAATTTATCATCTCTTCCATGTTTTTCACTCAGAATTTTTTAACATACAAAACCAAATCTGGTAAAAATTGTAAAGTTGGTGTAGTTATAAACAAAAAGTAGAGCCATATAACAAAACCTATAAAAAACCTTTAAACTTCAAATTCACTATATTTATAAGACTTAGTATTCTCCAGCTCTAATAGCAAACTTTGTCTATAATTTTCCTGCTGTGAAGAACTACTGAAACATTATTTTACATTCTTCAAAAGCAATTTATGTTAAAGTAGATTTTAAAGCAACTGCTTCTAATCCAATCAAGAGCAGTAGTTCTAGACCATAGAAGATATGAAGGAAAAACCCATTTGAGCAAGGCAAGAAGGTAGAACTACACTTGGAACAGGCAGCAGAGCAGGAAGGATCATCAATGAGCATGTTAGCTTGAGTGACAGATGAGAATTAAGCCAGGGGAACAATGGAATGAACTCTCAGCACTACAGTGGGTTTAATTTTATGTAAGACTGTAAGCTAGCATTACAATCTTCTCTTATTGAAAAGATCTGCCTTACTTTAATGAAGTAACTAACATCATTATTTGCAGTCATAAATAACTTACCCATAAAACTAAATCAAACAACACGTAAACCAGAATGCCTTCCTATCCACACTGCTTTCTATAAAGCAAGGAGGTAACAGCTACCCAAGCAGCCAAAGACCTTAGAGGAGTGCTCTTTAATATGTGGAAATAGTTCATTTTCAGGGAAGTCGCTTGGTGGGCGTTTTGGAACACAGAAGTATTACATGAGTCGAACTGTTATCTAGGAAAAGAAAACCAATAAATCAAACAAACACAAAACAGCTTTTTTTAGAACAGCAAATGAAAGAAGTAATCATTGCAGCCACTTACCAAGATTCACCCTCTCTTCTTTTGAACTATTCTGATGTTTCTCATGTTTTTCTGCTCTGAGGTACTTTCATATAGATTGTGCTTTCAGTAAATGCACCAATAAGTGCCTATTACCACAATACCAGCTTAGAGAAAGAATGCAAGTTTAAAATACATGAGTTTTAGCTGAGATATACAACAGCTTTTGCTAATATTAGGTCTTAAGATGGCTGTTTAGTTAAAATCTGCTCATTGTCCTCATACACTTTTTCTACAGCTAAGGAAAAGTCAGGTTGCTATATATACCTTCCCATTAAAATAAGTTAAAAATATTTGCTCAGTATTTTTATTTGCATTTAAAAGAGACTAGAAACAAGTAATCCGTGCATTACTTCTACTAAGCAGTACAGAGATCCCAGATAGAGATTCTACCACACTATATACAATAGAAATGAGAGAATGTTGGTTTCCATCTTAAAGACCTGTATATTAAGCTATTTATGCAAATGAGAAAATATAATTTTCTCTATGTACTGTGAAGATTCACATGCATTAGCTACAATTTCTGCACTCAGTCTCAGTCATTATCTTGAAAATAGATTTGATATAGCTCAGTTCATTATAATTGTTTTATATAGACTATTTTTCTTCATCAGTAAAGGCTTAGAGAAGGAATAGGAGACTAAATTGGTTTTTTTTGGTTTTGTGTTTTTGTTTTTTTTTTAACCTGAATTCTATCCTGAAGGAATTACAGGGAAATTTCAAACAGCGTTGAACACCTATGTTCAGCCAAACTGAATTCTACCCAAGTCCCTGACTGAAAAGTACTCCTTGGAAGCACACACGGATGAGATGTTCCTCACAGCTTTCCAGAATGAATGAAGCTGCTGGTAAGTAGCTATGTGTAGAAAGACATAGCATTGGCTAAGAGAAAGTAAAGCACAATAGTAAAACTGGAGTTCTCAAAAACAATGGCACAGGGACTACAAACATGTAATATATGGCTTCATTTTGGAGAACAGTCTCAGAATAAAAAATTAATGAAAAAAACCTGACTAATTGCAATGTCAGCTGCTTTTTATGTTTTAAAAGTAATATGCCAATTCTGGAAGGCTGGGAAATGATGAACGGTCATAGCCAAAAGGGCTTATGTGTAGCCTACATTTTTTTGTTAGGCCACCCTTTCTTTCTTTTGGACCATATTTCTTTTTGGCAGTAAACATGAAAGGAAACACATCATGGAAGATTGGTTTGTTCAACTATTCTGTTATATAACTTTGAAGAATAATCTGTCATTGAATGATCACAAGAGAAAACAAACATGTAAGGACAAACATTATCTGCTTAAACAGCTATGGTTATTTAGTGGAAATACTTCATTTCAGGAATTCCTGACTTGTAGGCAAGAGATGGAGGCAGAAATTTTTATGGTTTAGAAATAATTTTATACCTGCCTGTCACTGTACTTTCTTAGGTTTTATAGTTGTTTATTTTTTGAAAGCAATAATATGTTTAATTCTGCCTGGTTTAGAAATGCCCCTAATGAATTTTTGCCATTCAGTTTAATTCTGATTGACAGGCCCTTGCATAGTATTGTTATTGTTTAGGTGATTAACTGGACCACAGAGTATCTATTTTCCAGTTATTGTCATTAATATTGTCAATGTATTCGATTGCTGTTTTTAAACTACAGCAAACATTTTTAATACAAGTTTTTGAGGGTAACATTTCCAAAAGCTGTAAATTTCTGGCTATTCTGGATATACAGAAACATAATATTACTGAATGGTACCCATAAAAGCCTTATACTTCCAAGTAGTAGCATTCAGCACTTGATACTGATAAAGCATAAAGAATGAATCAACTGATTTATCATATGGTTATTACTTAAATATTTATAGGTTAGTTAAATCTGATGCTTAGTGCATCCACTCAAAACAAATAGTATAAACTTTTTCCCTAACTTTTCAGATTTTTCTTATGTATTTTTAATAGTACAAATGCATGTTTTGAATAAACATGTCTCTATCTTTAAGCTTTAAAATGATCATCATCTTTCTCTGATAATCTTTGAAAATACCTATTACTAGATGAAAAAAACCCTTTCAATTTAAAAATATTATCTTGTAATTCAGCGTCATCCTCAACTTAGTAATAGAAAAGTTCATTTAAATGTAATAAAATTATCTGTGCCAAAGAGGCAAAAGAAAGAATTCCACAGTCAGGTTAATTTCTTATGGTTTAGTTTCACTTGCTCAGAGGCTCAGATCTCTGTTGGAAAAGACACGTCATCCCAGATGATATGCTAATGACTGGACATGTGCTTAGCAAAATAGCTCTTGAATACTGCCATTACTGACAGCTCTTACCCTAAGGAAGCACTTGTACTTCTCTGCAAATATCCTGCAAGAACTTGCTAGCAAATGTAAACAGGCCAAGGATCACAACAGCCAAAAATGTTGCTGTAGCACATTTTATATATATAGTCTACTGGCCAACTGCATCCATGAGCTTGATGACCCTTTTACAGACTCATTTATTTCCTAGTAATTTTGTGTTGAAACTACATGTACTAGGACTCTGCTTTTTTTACTGTACATGAAAAGATCATTTAAATGCACACATAGTAATTTGTCCCCTTTGTAGCCCCTCTATGGGGGGGGGGCTACCGTGAGACCTGGTCCGGGAAACGGTGACGCAGCTACTTTATGGCCG
>JANHFX010025817.1:25152-49921 GCA_027560015.1 Chloroceryle amazona
TATAGCCTAGGTTCTACGGCGTCACATCCGTCTGCTTGCCTCATAAATCAAGTGCTATTGGCTATCAAGCTGTCCCTGTCTTCCCGTACAGCGCGGAAAACTTCCGAACGCCGGACCCTAACTACCACCCCCCTCAGAGGATACATAATATAATGGTTTTTATTTCCTACCTCAAAAAAGCAATAGCTAAACATTTCATTCCTACATTCTTTTAGAAAACCAACAAACAATTCACATGGTCAGCTTCTAATGAGTGTGATAGCTCAGTTATCCTACTTAGGTGGGAGGCAAGCACTCACCTTATAAGCACGCTTCCATCTCCTGTTCCACTTTTTTTTTTTTTTTTTCTTTTTTAAAGAAGATGAGGAGAAAGATTTGTACCACTGTACTCAAGAGGACAATGAGCTGAGATCAGAGTTAAGTAATATAAATTAATCCAATTCTGCTTCTGAACACAATCCATTGTAAAATCATGGCCTAAGAACATAACAGGGGAAAAAGAGTATTCAGTAAAACCTGTCTCCACAGAAGCAACTATCTACTGGTATAGGATCCATTAAGAAACCAAAACCACTTGTGGAACTTGCAGCATACTGAGGAGCCCAAGGAACTGAATGTAATTGTTAAATTCTGTTATCCCATCACTTCCCTCCTTATACATCCATTTACATATCTCATCGAGGAAGGTTTTTTACTGTCTCAGCACAAAAAAGGCATACAGAAAATCTTTGTGATACTTAACAATGCATATGGCAAAGGTACCGAAGACTTCGGGATTTGTAAAAAGCAGATGGAAATTACTAGATATTATCTAAACAATAACATAACTGCAAGTCTTCATCAAGCATCATTTTATTTTGCAAAGCCCCAAGATCAATTGTCCAAACAAATAGGTTAGAACAAATTTGTATGCCTCTGCAATTTTTTGCTACTTTTAAATCAAGCGGGATTCTAAATTTCTGAAAATATTTAGTAACATAATTTCATCACTGTTCCATTTGTGCTTTTCAATTTTATGCTGCTCTGGGTATTATAATTTAGTGTCATTAGTACTCCTAATACAAACTGCTGTCACATAGAGAATGGTGTTTACAGAACACAGCTATGCAACAAACACTTTCACATCTCACTGCTCCTTTCAAGAACTTTCCTTTGATGGGTCGGCATACAGTTTTCAGTTCGTGGCAGAGTCCTTGAATTCTTTAACTTAATTTTAGTTGTAAGCAGTTCTTCCCATTTTATATAGCCTTTATTTAAATTTTGGTGAACTGTTGTTTGTTTATATTTTTCATCCACAGCAACAGGATCTAGGCAAGGAAGGCGACTACTTCCTTCTCCACCTTCTGAGACATGACTGAAGGTTGACTCTTAGGGAAAAGCAGAGCTCCAATGATCTGCTGATATGGCTTTTATGCATCTAATCTGTGTAGATTTTCCAGAGATGATTGTTTAATAAGTAAAACAATCCAGACCTGTGCCCCAGTCATAGTTGCAGATAGTGAACACTGAAGTTCTTTCCATTTTTAATGTCACTGAAGTGTACTCAATGCTTAGTCACATAGAACTTAATGTGTTTTCAGAACAAAGGTAATGAGGAACCTTATAGACCACTTATTGATCAATTTTGATGACCCACTGAGCACTCTAAGAAATATTATTTGTTCTTCCTATTGGTCTCAGTTCTATTGTCTTTCATCTCTTGTGGACATTAAAATTCATATATCATGCAGGCAGCACACAGCTTGTGAACTGCAAACTGGAATGTCATTGTTAAAAGTAATAGAAATAGCCGTAACATCAGACTTTCTTAATACCTACTGTTGCAAGATGAGGTTCTGTAGTTTGAAGCTCTGCCATAAACTACTTGTTTCATGCTTCGGTATGTGTCTTATTATTAAGACTGTTGGTGCATTAACACTGTAAACTGGAATAAACCAGATCTGCCCCTGCTCTTTCCACTTTTCCTTTATACTGACAAAATAATTAAGTATCTGCTAAGTTAAATGGACCACAAATCTGACCTAAACCAGCAAAATGTTTCAGTTTTTAACCAGATCAGTTCCCAGTCTAGTTCACTGAGTAGAAAGAAGATCTCTTATGATGACCCATGGAGTCGGACAACACAGGGAAAGCAGTGATCAGCTGTCAGTGAGAGGAGCACTGACTCTCACAGTGTCCTCCATTCATCCCTGAACTTATTCAATTAACTGACATGCAGAAAAACAATCAAGCCAAAGAATGGGTCTTCTTGTTTCACAGTTCAACACAGAGTTCAAGAGAGCCTATTTCAATGAAGCACAGATCCACAAGAGATGGAAAAGAAGAGAGCAGTCCCATGATTACAATAGAGGACTGGAGATAATGGAGTAGGAAGGGTTAGGGACAAGGATGGATGATAAGAGGGACTTCTACTTGTAGGGAGATATTCCTTTATGTTATTCCTTTGACATGTATCTGCCATTAAAGAATATAGACTAATAGACATCTGCATTATCTATGAAATACTATCCTTTAAAACATCACCTTAAAAGAAAAACAATCAAACATCGCATTTGCACTTCTGAAGCCATCTGTATATAAGTAACAATCTGCTGCAAAATATTCTAGAATGCTATTTACCCCCTTTGCATCATTAATAGATTATATTCTAGTTTCATAGGAATTTGCCAAAGACATTTCCAATTGCCTCTAACATCTACATTTTTTGTAGGCTAAAATCCTCTTTTGACCACCAGTGCTTCATTGAGAAAGCATACATATTTTCAAGCTGGTTTGGCAGGATACAGTATTCTTGCTTTTTTTTTTCTTTCAATAGAGTATGAAGAATTTATCATGCTCTGTCCCACCATAATAATGGAAACAGATGCCTTCTGGGTTTATATGTTTATAAAACTTCCTACACATTCTTGCTTAAAGTAATTGTATATATATCACAATGTCATTGAGACATTAAAAAAACTTAAAAATCAATGTTATGATACATGTTTGATATGACAAATTAAAATACCTCAGTTTGCTTTCTTGTAGGTCGAGACCACTTTCCATGGCTGACATACTGTCATATGTCTCTTGATGTGAATGTCTTGTACCTTGGATGGGTGTCCCTCTGTGCCAGCCTCTGCAGTCTGAATCTTTGTGAGTGTCTGTAGAGAAAGAAAAAGCTGCTAGGAATCTCTCAGTCTATTTTACAGAAGGAGCCTCTAAAAGAGGAAGTACACATTAAATTAATTAAATTGATTAAATTCATAGTAATAGGGAATTAATCAAGTCAAAACATTATACAAACATTTCAAAACATTATTATTAAATCACTTTTTTCCAAGAACGGCAGAAAGAGTTCCAAGATCACCTTCTGATTATTGCTCTGAAAACTTCAAGAGGCTTAAACCAATTATTTTTCTGTTACACCAGCTTGGAAGCCATATTGTAAAGGCAGTGTGGAAGTTTCTTATCTTTCTACCAAGTATCTGGCATTCTCAGATGGACACCTTTCAGGAAGTGTGAAAAATAACTGCAGCCTTCTACTTTTCCAATGTAATGTTTTCACAAGATAGAGGCTGTATTGAGTACAATAGTCAAGGAGAGATTCTTAGCTGAACACAGCTGAACTGAGAATCATTCAACAGAATATGCAATCAGAATGTAATGCCTTAGTCAGATTCCAGGTTAGAGGGTAAACATGAGGCTTTCTCAACACTGGAGACATAAAGCTTTCGAAAACGTCCCTCTGTGCAGAAAACTGTAGTGTTATAGTGACCTCTGCAGGATTTCCATAGTGCTCCATGACTATGGTACCAGACACTGTCTTATATATATGTATATTTGTAAGCAGAATACAGACACCAACCTACAAACTGGCACTCCCTTCAAGTAGCAGCCTGAAAACAGGAACAACCTGAATTTACAGCTTGTAAACACAATTAGTTTCTATAACGGACTTGCACCAAATTTCTAGATAGGAAAACTATGTAAGGACACACTTAAAACATTCTGCTGATACAGAAGTTCAGGAATTTATGGCACATAGAATAAATACAATTTGTTGTTTGTTTGGTTGGTTGTTTTTTTTTTTATAATGGATATTCTTGCTGTTACTGCACAAACTGTTGTTCCTTTTCTGTCATCATCTTTATAAACAGTTTATTCTTTGTACTACTATTCTATTTTCATGCTTAAGGACTCAGTCCATTCAATATATTTATTGCTTTCATCATGCTCGAAGTAAATAAAATTATCTCTGAGCATAATCTAAATGGAGGCACATGTGAATATCAAGGAAAACATTTTTTTACATAAATCTGCTCAGACAACAGAAATTTGCTTCTGACTGCTGGGGAAAATATATCCACCATATAGAACAAATAAAAAACAGAACATGACTAGGGCTTAGGTTATCTTTTTTAAATGTTTTATTGGCTAAGAAATACTAAACAGGAGTAATTTTTGTTTAAAAACCAAAAAGTATGCAGCCCCTTTTCTGACTCATAAGAATCTACAACAGTCCACAGTTACTCTGTGAAAAGTTACACATTCTAACATAGGTATTAACAGGCACATAGTCATACAGACTACACACAGAAACATCAGAAATAACTAATCTGTTCTGGTCAGAATTAGTTGTATTGCCAAGTTCAGTTTCTGACAATGCATTTCCCTTTCCAAAGGTAATTGATGTTCCTCATTCATACTTCCTCACTTTTTTTACTTTTATTCTTGCATAAATTTTAGGTTTAGTCTTTTTAGCCATTTGTTTTTAGGTTTAGTCTTTTTAGCCATAGTTCATCACACTGTTTAAAGAGTGAAATATTAAGCTAATTTATCTTTTTGAAGTTATTTGTCATATTGGATCACATCATAGAGATGGACTGATAATCTTATAATACAAAGAGATTGATTATTATCTGAAATTAATGTGAGGTGATTTGATGTTTAGTTTCCATTTCTACCTTCATATCCACTATTTTCATACAAGTATACGCAGTTTCATCTTCATATACATTATGAATAATAAAAGGCAGACGACCTCTGCTAATAAAGTACAAAATGCTGTGGAACCCTAGCCTTCAATAAAACTTACATTGTACAAACAGTGGGTGAAAACTGACATGACAGAGAGCTATAAAACACAGGCTCTAATAGATTGAGCCTTAAGGAAGTACTTCTTTCTTTAGCTCTACAATCCACATTTGGATGAACATTAACCAGTTAAATGGTTCATCCAGCTCCTCAAGGGACATGGCTCTCAGTTATTCTATTACTTAAGAGTGTCATTTATACAAATGCTCCAGTGATGAATAATCACTTAAGATTGTATGGAAAAATTACTATTTGCCACTGTTTTTCAGGAACTTAAAATGGAATAGAATGGTTGGAAAGATGGAGCAAGATCTCAATCCATAACTCACCAAATGGTAATGCAAAGTAGAAATCCAGTAAGATCTCATGTGAAGTTGCTGTTTTTGTGCCTTGAATCTCACTCCCGTTTTTTATCAGTTCAGAATGTAATGTCCACCAGGAACCTGGACCTTCCTAGGAAAAAGCATTCTGAAAGTTACCTGGGTAGGATTTATAGCATTATCTACTTTTTCCTGAATGAGTGTTCCCCTAAGTTAATAGAGGTTTCTTTATGACACCAATAGGCTCCGGATCTGTTCTAGACTCTTCCAACTTTTGGTTATGTAAATAGTAGTTAGGACACCATCAAGTTTTCTCATAGGTGTGGAATTTGAAAGAATAAAATATTCTCTCTACAATATAGAGAAATAATCATCTGACTATCTTAATGTGTAAGAAGACACAAGAAATATGAATGTTGAAAATTACTCTTATGAAATGAGATTTTCCAGTTTCCCTTTGAACCAGTGTCAAACAAGTACACTCTAGCAAGACTGAAGTAATCAATATATGCTAATAACAAAGCCAAAAAAGATCTTCTGAAATACCACTTCCTTATAGGTTATTCTGAGTTACAATGCCCAGAGCAAATCTTCAGGGTTAAGAAAGTCAGGATAAATAACTAGGAAAGTTCCACAGTGGCCTACATATAAATGAAGGCTTAGAGGGTCTAAAGAAATTAAGGAACAAATCTCTACTCTTGCATCTTTATTTAAAAGTTTCAGTATTTACAGTTGAGCCACAACCTCCATGTCAGCAAGTTGTAACTCAACAACAACTAGGGTAGCAGAGCAAAGCAACTTGCCTTGGGACCTGAAATGGTGCTTGATAGCTGTGATACAGAGCAGCTTCTAATTTACTTTATTCCACTGCTTACATTACCTGAGTGGAATCATTGAAATGTCAGTTCAATGTATATATGAATATTTATTAGTTCCTATAAAGAAATGGCTATAAAGACTGATGGGAGATGCTGTAGGAAGAAGTGTTCTGATTCTCTCTCCTTTACCTCATCATCAATTGCCTTTTTTATCTTTTAGAAAATTAAAGAAGGCAAACTTAACTTTATTTGCAAAGACTAAATTAATCTTCTCTAATGCAGAGTTACTTTTTTTAAAATAGACTTCATGGACTATGTGTAGAAAAGCATATTTATGAATGGGAGAACTGTGGAGCATTAGAATAAGTTACCTCTTTTTCCAATTTCAGATGATTTTGTAGCACTTGCAGATTGCTTTAGTATTTACATACTTCCAGAAACCTTTTTCTTTATTTTCTAGCCTACTGAGAGCGACCATACTCATTCTGCTAGCTAACTATGACTGTGTTGGATACACGATAACTCTTGGAATTGACCCATTTTTCTCCACTCATCCTTCTCTATGAGCTCATTGTACTATTAATTTCTTCTATAGCACCACAGGGCAAATTTTCTTCTTTGAGCTTATGGCCAATTCCTTTGAGAGACAGAACAGTATTTTCCCCATTTTAACAGAGATTTACCCAAGTCACAAAATAAAGACCCAGGCCAGGCACGTCAATTTGAAATTCCCTCATTCTAATCACATAAACCAAACTGTCTCTGACTCCCTAGCAATTCAAGTGCAGATGAACTCTAATCCACTTAATGAATTTTACCTGACTCAGTATGAGACATTTCTCCAGGGTATATGGCTAATGCATATCAGTTGTCACTTTGAGAGCCACATGTGCATTATGCCTCAACATTACAGAGTGAAATAGGTAAGATAGAAATATACATCAATTACAGATGTCATTACAGTATTTGGGGAGGCTAAGATGAGAAATCAGTTGGATTTTACTCAGTGTTTTGTATTTCTACAGAAAGTCAACTTACATCTGTTGCATGTTCCACAGTTGCAAGGGGAATCCATAATACACCTAAAATGCTATCCCAGAGCAAGCCTTTCTTCCACAGCTCTATAATGAAGCCCTTTCCATCAGCACAGATTTCACTAAAAACAATGAATACAGAAAACATGAAACTGAAAATGCAGTCTCAACTGCTCAGTAATCTATCATAATAACTTGAATTAGTGAATTACAACAGATACAGAGGTGTTTGTTTTCAGTATACTTATAAAATTCAAGATAGCAGGCATAATACAAAGGTTAGACTGGACAAGCCAACTCTTACTATAAGACTTGGACCTATTGGAGGTAACCCAAGAAGAAACCACCTGAGAAGTTCCTGAGTATGTAATTCCTCAGTTGCCTCTGCAGGATACTGACCTTTTCAGGACAGCCCTGAAGAACTTGCATTCTCAGGTTCCACTGCAACTAACTTGTGAAGGGCATAAGTAGTATAATATAGACAGCCTTTTGTCAGGTGAGTTATTTTGGGTAAAACTGGGATCCACAAAAATGTTTAATCTTTTGAACATAAAACTCAGAGGAATATTTAAAACAATAAGAGCAGGCACTGTCACACTGTCCATCAGCTAAGAATGATTCTGGCACTGAATATGAGCCAACACTGTGCCCAGGTGGCCCGGAGAGCCAACAGCATCCTGGCCTGTATCAGAAATAGCGTGGCCAGCAGGAGTAGGAAGGTCATCATTCCTCTGTACTCAGCACTGGTAAGACCATACCTGGGGTACTGTGTACAATTTTGAGCACCACGATATAAGAAAGACATAGAGGTACTGGAGAGGCTACAGAGAAGAGCAACAAGACTGGTTAGGGGATTGGAGAACATATCCTATGAGGAGATGCTGAAGGAATTGGGTTTGTTTAGTCTGGAGAAGAGGAGGCTGAGAGGTAACCTTATTGCTCTCTGCAGCTACCTGAAAGGAGGTTGTAGAGATGCGGGTGCTGGCCTCTTCTCCCTCATAACTAATGACAGGACAAGAGGAAGTGGCCGCAAGTTGCTCCAGGGGAAATTCAGATTAGATATGAGGAAGAATTTCTTTAGTGAAAGAGTAGTTAAACATTGGAAAGGATTGTCCAGGGAGGTGGTGGAGTCACCATCTCTGGAGGTATTCAAAGTGAGTAGATGTGGCACTTCAGACCATGGTCTAGTGACCATGGAAGTGTTAAGTAGAAGGTTGGACTTCATGATCCTGCAGGTCTTTTCCAACCTTGATGATGATTCTATTTATAATAGTATGGGAAAAATTCCATCTTCCTTACAAAAATCTAGAAGGAGGAAATGCCAGACCATTTCCTGCAGGAAACTGAGCCAGTTTTTTGGTTTTGTTGTATAGGAGACCAGGTTTGGAGCTTGTTCTTTCATTAGAATTAAGTTGCACTACCTAGCTATAAATGTATTTCTAAATGCCTATTTATGTCTTCTAAAAGTCTGTGGTATTGCATAGCAAGCAGGCAGTAGATGGAGCTACAGCAACCTTGTAACATTTGCTAGAATAATTTTTTGAATCAGGTTATGTATTCTTTAGTAACATTTAAATTGCAAGCTAAGAAAGTAATCCTAATAAATTACTTATTCTCACTGCTGTCATGAAACTCTCATTTACAGACAATTTGATTCATAGCAGAGTGTTTATGCAACAGAAAATCAAATGTGTTAAATAATATTTTAAGAAATTCCTCAAGATCATTTCCAGGATAAATTACACACACAATTGTTTTAAATTGCCTCCTGCAGTAAAGGTAACAGAGAGGGAAAATTTAATTGATCTACTTCCTGCTATACTATTACATTTTCATCCATTTCACTCCCAATGTTTTATAGAACAATGTTTGCTATAAGTAAAAAAAAATAAAATTAAAAAAATCATACTAACACAGAATTAGCATAGAGCAATGATTCCTCTACATTGAAACATGACAATCTTTTCTACAAGTCAAAGCTGTAGTATATGAATGGAGTTTTAAAAGTCTAGCTTTTGATAATTAATTTTCCTTAGCACAATCCTCCTGTTTGCATAACTTAAGACGTGTCTCTGAAGAGTCTGCTAGAGAAGCCTGATGACTGGGGAGTGGGGGAGGAATTTCCCCAAGATTATCATTAGCTTTATATGTTCAGAAGTCACACTTTTTGACAACTTCTTTGATATGTCATTACACCTAGCCACAAAATTGCACATAAAGTATATATGTTGGTTTATGTAACAAGCTCTTCAGTCACTCAGTCTTCAGTTAAGCAAGCTAGTGCCTGCTACAGTTGTCTAAGAGATAAATTGCACAACACCAAAAAAATCTTCCAAATTCATTTTAGGAAAAATTTGTGATGAACACAAAACCCTTAAGTGAGATAAAGAGCACTGAGAAATAAAATTATGTGAAATATCTATGAAGAAAAATAAATGAAGATATTAGAGATGCTGCTTTTAATATAAAATGTAATTTGTGAGATTTCTGTCAATAAAAATGTCCATTTCAACATGCGTAGAACCTATCAAAAGATATTTATCAGAAACAGAAAGTATGGAAAAATTATTCAAAAGAACTCATTCTTCTGACAAAATATTAGAATATTTGCATTAGAAAACCACCAAAATTGTAAAAAGGCCATTTTTCATGAACACAAGTAAAGTCAATTAAATGTTTAATTCCATAAAAATATTTCAACCAACTCTAGATCTCAGGAATAAAATCTGTATCTCCACAAAGAGGATCTAGTTACAGAGAAAGATTTGTGCAAGGAGAAAAGAGAGACCAAAACCAGTAGAGGTTAATGTATGATCTCAGCATCTAATGAGGTTACATATTTATTGGTATTAGCTGTTTTGAAATTGATAGTTGAAAGCAGGTTTCTTCAGTATGTCAGTCAGTACATGTGCTTAAAGACACTGAAGATAAATATTTTCTCCCCCTTGTTGACTGCTGGCCTGGATCCACAACATACCTTGCAAAATTAACTTTTCCTCTGTTCCCTAGAACTAGCCTGGCACCTTTTCTCCAAACTGGATGCTTTTTCTTTACTTCTAGTGTCTGTATGTGGTCTCAGATGTTATTAACTGCTCTGAACTATCCGAATACAGCAAAGACAATTTATAAGAATTCCCTGTTACTCACAACATGAAGTCCTGTTCCCAGCAAGGTTCACTTCCACTTCTGTCTATTGTCATGCTTCTTAAATTTTGGACTTTTAAAACAACATAGGTTTTGAATGCATCTGAAAGAAAGAACCAGCACATTAAAACCCTTTTTATTTCTTCCTAGAAACTGGAAGCATTCAGCTTCATGGTAGTAGGGGTTTAACACTCACTACATACAAAACATTCAGAGGTGTTGTTCAAATACTTGCATTTGAACAAGGAAATTCTTATTCATTCTAATGGGATTATGAGGGGGAAATGTCTGCCCCTCACAGATGTGAAAGAACATAATCCTAAATGTGAGCAAGTATTTTCAGGATCATCTTCCAGACATGGTTTCTCAGATTATTTATCTCTCTAACAGATCTTGCACTAAACAGTATAAATTCCCTTTCTATGAATTAGGACTTTCTTTGCCTTTGAATTTGAATGATAATATTAATGACCAGCTAATGGGCTTTAATGTCCAATTAAAGCAGTGACACATTTGTACCATGTAATTCAGTCTTTGTGTATGAATCTCGTTCTGTCTGTAGATGCAACAGCAAAAAGAGCTCAGCTATTTTTGTAAATGTCTTTGAAAATGCAAAGTATGAGTATTCATAAAATTGGACCTAATCAGCAAGAATAAAATTTTAAAAATTTCAAAGTGCTTGAAAATATCACTGACAGAAAAAAAGCAGATGAACTAAGGCAAAGCTTTGCCCTTTAGGTCCTAACACATGAATCTAAGGCAAAAAAGGGCACATTATATAATCTTAATGAATGTGGCTGTTCAGAAAACATGTATGTAACTCATGTTGTAATGCACGCACTTAACTCATTCTTCATTAGTGTCCAGCAAACAACATAAGGATAAATATTGACATGTGGTGAAAAAGACACGTTTTAAAAAATAGAACTATTGCCAAAATTTCCATAGAAGATGTAGCCAAGAACAGAAATAATTTTTGAGCTGTCTGTATTACTGCAGGTTAACCAGCCGGAGTTGGAGGAAAAGCTGTCATGGACTACAATAGGCTATTGAATAAACTGTATCAAATTACACTCCAGATAGCAAAAAGTGTGAAGGGGAGATAGCTCTGTACATCCTGTGTGTAGACCTTATTGATTAGGATGGATGATAATGTTTGACAGGAGGACTCAAGGAAGTTACATAATGGGGTCTATTTTTTTCAATAAACAAAATCAACAGTGATTGATATTATCTATTTACTTTCTAAAATTCAGTGCACCAGCCTTCTCAAACATGTCTTTGTTCTTATACTGAAAAAAACGGACAAAGTCAACATAAGAGTAAGGAGTCTGGCAACTTATTTGTGAGAAATATTGTGAACAAGGTATGATTTACATACTATCCTATTGCTCATTCTGCATTATAGGGCGAACAAGCAACAAAATTTGCCAAATTATTTGTAGTTGCAAAATATGTTTGTAGTTTGAAGGCTTGCAACTCAAGGTTTGAAAAATTTTCAAAAGAAATCTCCATTGAATCACTTGTCTGAAAAAAACAGCAACCTACAATGTTTAACTCCAGTCATTTTGAGCACTGACATTTAAATTTGTGTTTAAATAAAAAATACAACAACCAGCATCCCTCAAAATGAAAACTTCCCTCCTCTAAATGGAGCCATAACTGACAAGATACAGATTTGAAGCCACATATTTAGTAATAGTGTGTTTCATTGTTCTATTATCTTCATATTCAACTCTGTAATTTCTTTCCTGATTTGAAAATTTCCTATTCCTATGTATCATACCATGTTATCAAACCTAATCATCTTCTGTCTTTTCTCAGATCCTTCTCTACCACAAAAACTAAAGAAATTTTGGACTGTCTGCATTGTCTTGACCTGAAAGTTGTCATCTCCCTTTTAAAATAGCCATTTCTCCAGTAAATCTTTACCTCTTTGTTTTTTCTCTAAATGTTACCCTTCAGCATTTTTCCACTAATCTACTTTCTTCACATTTCAGTTCAAGAAATTTCTACCTTCTAAATAACTGTGAATATGTAACCTTTTTTGAAGAATAACAGTGTCGAGGCTGAATATTATTACAACATCCGGCAGCGGAAAGGAACTGTAAATTTTATTTGATAAGAAGCTTTGTTTCCACAAAGCCGTTGTTGCAGCTTGGAACCCTTTGGCTGTCAAAACATGGACATATCTAGTGCAACTTTTTGTGAAAAGAAAAAGTGCAGGATCTCCTTTTGCTCGTATCTTCAACTTTCAATCCAAACTGGGGCACAACAGCTTCATTGTAGCTTACACAGAGTAGTAAATTAACTACAGAACAATTAGAGAGTTTTGAGAAACTTGCAGGTATCTCAATACTGCCGTGAACCACTGTGTATGTAATTTTTCTGCCCAACAAAACGTTTCTGATTATCAGAGAATATACCATTCGAACTTTATTGCCATTATTTGTGATATTAACAAGGCTTTAAAGGCATTCAAAGGAATATATTAAAAATAGCTTCTCTTAACTGATGACCCATTTAGGTCATCAAATTATGTAAAGATTCTTGTGAGTGGAAATATCCTTTAAATGCCACTAGTTTGAGAGACAATAATGATTAATAACTGAAAATTACAAATTGTCTGAGGCCACAGTCTTTTTTATTAATCTTTAAAAGATATGTGTATTTTTTTTTATTTCTTTCCTCGTCAGTTTTATACTGAACTATTGATGAAATGCATGCAAGTAGTCCCATGCTTAATTGATTCTTTAGTGTAACACACACATGTATACCCAAGAAATAAAAACGTAAAGCAGAAATTAAAAGGGAAATCGGACTTACCAGCTGCTTTAGCCAACCTTCCTTTTTTCACTATATTTAAAAAGAAAATTAATTAAATATTATATTCAGATAATACTTTAACAATTCTTGCCAATAAATTTTATAAAAAAATTCCAAGGTATTTTTGTGGCATAAAAAACCTCAGTCAAAAATGCTCCTAAAAAATGTAAGCACCATTGTGATAAGATAATTTGATTACTTGGGATTCTTCGTGAAAGAAAACATGTAGAAAGTCTTTGCAGCTTACAGAAATTTAGTAAATATATGGATACAACACAAAGAACAGAATGTAGACCAGTTGACCAGGAAGGGTAGTATACTACCTACCACTTCATAATGCTAGTTCAAAATTCTTCTCAATAGTCATCACAGAAAGCTTACAGACTTTATATAAACTAAAGTAGCTTCTCTTGTCCTACAAAGAATCCTTTATTACACTGTATTTACTCTGCCTATTAAACATTATATACTGCAGTAAACACCTTACCAATTGAAAAGTGAACATTTCAAATCCTGGCTTTGCTCAGCCTTAAGCTATGCTATCACTCCAATTAATGAAAAATGCCCTGAAGTTAATAGCACTCTGATTTAGATAGATTTTTATAATTCTAAAAATATAATGTGGTCATCGTGTTGTATGAAGTCATTGACCACTGAAGTTCATTGAATTTAGACTTTTAAACAATATAATTAAATAGTCTTTATTTTTTTTCCTGACATACCAATGCATGTAAGACAGTTACAGTCACTTTTAATGAACTATCAAGGCAGTCCTGCAATAATTAAACCAGCTTTATGAGTATACTTAGTTATATCATATATTTCACTGCTATGCTTAGGATCTAATAAATGGCCAATAAAACAAAATTTTCAGTCCACAACTTTACACCTCAAAGGTTCCCAAAATTTTGTTATTGCTTTCCAATTCCTTTCCCAGCTGCCTAAATTAATCTGCCTTCCTTTTCCTTACTCTTGCTTTCATCTATCCCTACACATCGCCAGAGCATTCTATGGAATTTCATCATATTTGCAGAATGTCTGTCTAACAGCCTGAATAATTCCATCACGTCTCACGCTAAGAAAGCTTTCACTTTCAGTGAAAATGGGGAGAGGTCAAACTGTCACTGAGCCACAAGCAGATTCCAAACAATGCAGTGGTTCAACTGCACTACAAGAGCGTAGAATTTACACATTGTACTTACTTGACTTCCCTTGAAGTATTGCAAGATATATTCCCATTGAATTACACGAGCATCTCACATCTGCAGTTTATGAAGTTGCTTTTTATAGCCACCTAATAAATATTTGTCATAATGGTGGAGCTTGTATGATAAGAAAAACCTACCTTTTACAGAGAGAAGTTCCATTCCAGTAGAAAATTATTTTAAAGAACATAAAATTTTTAAAAAACAAACAGGAAGAAGTTAGTCTGGGTTGAAGACTAGATGGTTCTTTCCCTCCTGTTTTCTCACTTCAACTGCGTTTCACTTTTCCTGGATGCTCCTCCCATGTTTCATGTGGATTAAATTCAGCCAATTGATAGAGCAGTGAAAGACCAATGAGAAATTACCCTTCTAATACACACTCAGAGATGGAAGAGGAAAGGGAAAGTGTTACAACCGTTTCCTCACCCTCATTTCCTCAGCTTCTAGCTGCTGTATGCAGCTGTCTCTAGTCTAAACACATTTCTGAATGTCATCTTTGCCAGCCATGATCAACTTAGTGAAAGTATTTTATTAAGAACAAAATTTGGGAGTTCTTAAAGTTTCATTTGAATGCTTGCAAAGCATTTGAAGTGGAATAAAGGTGTTTTTTTTTCTTTTTTTTTTAAACACGGGTTCACATAGTCAGAACTGTTATATGACTCTATTAGCTATAGCTAAGCCCAAGTAAGCATAATTTTCTAAAATAAATTGTGAATAAATACAGGACAAAGATGAGATGGATTTTAATATACTTTATATTTTTAATTCTATTGTAGCACTTCATTGGATAGGAAATATTCTCTTGCAATGTTAAAATATTTTACAATGATCAAAGCAGTGAAATCATAAAAACTGTTGTGTTTATGACTACTTATTCAGATTAATTCTGAGGCTTATATATTTGGTTCTTAATTGTGGTTAATAGTACCTATATTTCCACAGATATGTAATATTTTACTTTTTTAAATGTTCAGTTTCCATCATAATATAATTGTAGTCTTAGGTCTTAAATTAAAGTAGGGGAGTGTCCTTGGAGCAGAAGTGAGTACATTTGTGTTCTGTGTTCAGAATTGTCTGTCTGCAGTTCCAAGAAACCAGGTCTGGATGATGGCCACTCCTCAAAAGGCAGTTGAGAGATGAGACTGTTTAGCCTGGTAAAGACAGTTTGGGTAGGTGGGGTGGGTTTATTGATATTTATAAATAACTGATGGGAAAGTGTAAACAAGACTGACTTTTCTCATTGTTGCCTAATATGTGAAGAGGCAATGAGCACAAATTGAAACAAAAAAATTTACCTGAACATAAGAAAACTCACTTTTACTGTGAGGGTAGTTTAATGCTGAAATAGGTTGTCCAAGGGGTATGTGGAGTCTTTGTCCTTGGAGATACTCAAAACTTGTCTGGACACAATCCTTGGCAACTTGCTCTTGCTGACACTGAAGAGAGGTGTTATCATAAAATCATAGAATGCCCAGGGATGGAAGGGACCTCCAAAGATCATCTAGTCCAACATCCCTGCAGTAAGCAGGGACATCCTCAACTAGTTCAGGTTGCTCAGAGCCTCACCAAGCCTCCATCACCTCTCTGGGCAACCTTTTCCAGTGTTCCATCACCCTCATTACAAAGAACTTTGGACTAGTGTTGGACTAGATGATCTTGAGAGGTTCCTTCCTTTGTGATTCTCTGATAGATCACAAGGTCAAAAATCTGTTAAGTGTGACACTGGAGAAAACTCAGTGCAGGATTTCATGAAAGACCATAATCATTCTACATAATATGTGCAGTCTTGATTTCCCTCCCCACCTCTGGGAGTATCTAGTACTTATGTTGCTTTAGGATCATGCTACTATGTCATTATGGGAAGTTGTTAACATTACTTTTTGGTCTTGTGTTTTAGATTAATTTGCATAACTCCCTTCTGAATTCTATTTACTCTGAACATTTCTCCCACAGCAGTCTGATAGTTTTAGAGCCAGGTTTCCACCTTATGCAAGCAATGGAGTTCCACTGAAGTTGACAGAGTAAGTCTTGTACACAATGGCCGAGAATCTGATCCCAAGTATGCATTTGGGTCAAATGAAAAAAATATTTACTTGGGACAAAAATCTAATCACTGATGAGCTCAGGTTCACTAGATAGAGTTCACAGTAAGCCTTAGTGTGAGTCAAAGTTACTCAGCTGCATCTCCCAATTTCCTTCTGAAATTGTACAAACTTGTTTCCTCTTCCTTTCTGCCACTCACCTGCTCAGATATCAGGCCCCTTCATGTGGAATAATGACTTTCTCCTTGAATACTTGGGTTCCAGCAGCAACAGTAGTCATCGTGGTTCATTTACTTTATTGTGATGTCATGACTGTTTCTTACATATTCAACTGTGAAAGATGTTATGACTTTATGGTAGGAAATATGCAGAGAATAGTTGAACATAGGCAGAAGGTCACTGTGGACTGAGAATAGAGCATCTGCATATACTCTCTCATTTGGAAAACACACTTATTATATTTAACAAATGAATAATGAAAAGCACTGAGCTGAAACAAGCTGTCAAGGTGGTATTTGGCTAAAGGGTGTAAGAGTAAAAGCTGCAGTAAAACATGCACATTTCACAAACTCATACTTTCAGTACCTCAAGTAATTACTCTATTGCTTAGTCATATCTTTCCCCATGTTGTCCCTTTCCCATTTTACTGTTTCTTATTTAATGCCTGATATTATATTTCAGTCCTCTAAGTTGATTTCAATTCAAAGGTCCCAACATTGGCAGATCTATATGCAGAATCAATTTAGAAAGACATTGAAAAAAAAAACCAAAACAACAGGAATTGTTTACAATGCATTTACCTAAGCTGTATCAGAACTATCTATACTTTCAGTCTACTCTATTCAATGGAAGAGAGTATTTAGGTACAATGCTGTTATTAAGGATGTGTCACCTGACAATATTGAGTGATTTGCTTCCAAAAGATGTATGCAACTATTTTTCCATCCAGTTTCTCAACTGATATGAGAAGGATATGATTCTTCTATTTTGTGGGCTTACACGCTTTTTATTAGCAAGAATGTGCTTTTTGGTTTTACTTCTTTCTTTATAATGAATTTATATAGCACATATTAACAAATTGAAGCCTTCCATCATCTTTCAGTTAGTTCACCAGAAACAAGGAGATTTCAGTTTGATGATTTACCTTCTTGGCATTAAAACTACATATTGTTCTTCTCAGGAAGTTCCTCCTCTGCGGTGTTCTTGTAAGGCAACAGCTATGGTCATGAACTCAGATTTTAATATAATATGTTGCATAAGGAAAACAAGGAACCAGCAGGGAACAGTTGAATACTGATTGCAAAAACATGTGGAAGGTAACCTCTCAACTTCCACATGAAAAATTAAAACACATCGTACTGCTGTTTTAAAATATCTTTAATTATAGAAGACAATATTAAAAAATAAACTTGGTGGAAAAAATCAGCCAAATTTCAATTAGTATTACAAATACAGAGTGTAGGAACAGTTTCCTGACATCCTCTATGTTTCTATCAGTGAACATTATGAAGCCATCTTTTCTTGGCTACTTCCATGTGTATTTTTTAAGAACTTTTGACCTTAGAACACCAGCATTTTAATTATCTTTCTTCTGAAATTCTCCTCTTGAGAAGGAAGGGCATTTGCTTCTCTGCATGTTAATATAGTGAGTGAAATTTTCAGCTGATCAACATTCAACAGTTTCTCCTTATACTAGCAAATGAAGAAATATGCCAGTCACCTCAGAAGACTAGGAGATAAACTGTTTTTTTTCCTTCCTCTTGAAGTAATCATTCTCTTAAAATGAGAGCTACTGGGAGAAGATTTTTGTCTATTATAGAAAAAAATTATGAACACTTCAGATCAAATTCAAAGATGAGCAGCTATATTATCATTATTGCGATCATAATAACACAGAAGGATGAAACCAATGAGAAAAAATTCAATCAAGAAAACAAGGGGAAAAAAAATTAAAATCACTTTTCCCAGGCAGTTCATTTCTATCTTTCAGACATATAGATTCTGCATCCCCCGGTGTACACTGTAATTTTCAGTAGACTCCATAAGTGATAAAAGATGGAAATAATGAACTGTGTAACAAAATACACTATCAAGACATACATCATCAAAGCAACAGGATAAGCAGAAAATCAATCAGTTGTTTTCTGACCGGAAGAAACTATGAGCAATATTAAAGATAGGAACGACAAATGAGATCAGTTTTGTTCTTGCCTCCAAAATACAGGCACAACTATGGCTAGGAATAGGCAACATGTTCAGGGCTTCACAAGAATCACCTTGATAAATGGGTTCAAGCCATTTACCTTTTCCAGTTGGAAACGAAGGAAGAGCTTTTCTTCAAAATGTAACATGTTATTAACCACCAAGTACATAGATAGAAGTTTTATTGAAATATCTATTTGTTATTAATCTCCAAAACTGTAGTGAAAAGTCAAGCCACAGCAATAAAAAAAAACCAAAACTCCTGAAGATTTATCATACACAAGACTAGTATTCCACCTGTTGTACTTTTGATACTGATGGGAGCTATTAAGTCACTGGACTAAAAATAGACTTATCTCACAGGGCTTTTTTTCTTAATCTATTACTGAAAAGTGATATTTTAACTCTAAATAAGTGCCACAAATTTCTGAGTTTGAATAATTGAATACCTGGAGTTAAAGAGAAGACTGTATCATTTTTAATTTGGTCTTAAGATTTAGAAATAAATAGATTATTCAATTTAGATTAACCTTAATGCTTTTGTGTAGAACTTTTGTATGTCACCATGACTCCCTCCTTGACTCCAATTTCTTAAAAATTCTATCACTTACCTATGTTATGAAAATAGTGTTGGAATTAATCTCAATCTTTGGGATAATCTAATTAATAATGCTAGGAAAAGAAAGAGAAATATTTTTACTATTTAGATAAATAGAAACTGAACATGTACAAATTAGTCATTGTACCATGTATGTACATCTACACTAAATGGAAAGAGGACCACATACTTCAGACTATGGTCCTTAAATCTGGGTACTATTCTACCCTCATTGTGAGCTTCATCTCTTCAATGGAGTCATTTGTGCCACTGAAGTCTCATGCCCCAGAAAGAATACCCACATTGTATAGCAAGACAGATCAGAAAAAACTACCTTAAAAAATTAAGAAAAATATAAATCTTGTAAAGAAAAATGTATTTCCTTTTTAGAATCTAGATTAAGTTAATTAAGATTTTCTGGGCGGACTTCCTGCTTGGAACAGACCAAGCTTCCCAGTCACCCGAGGCAGACTTCTGAACACTGACACTGTTGCAGAGGTCACTGTCTCCTGTGCAGCCCTTCCAGGGCTGCACTGTTCCCCGTGTCACTTCTTTTCCCACAAAGACAACTGGCATTTCCCTTGTTATGACTTAGGAATCTTGATCTTGCCCTGTCACAGTGCACCTCTCACGAGAGTCTGTCTCCTCCATTCTTACACAACCTCCTATAGCTCTTGGAAGACTGTCGTTCTTCACTTGCTTGCAATCTACCTTGCAATGGCCCATCTGCTGCTCGGGTGCCAGACCATCTCCAGACCTCACCCCATAGCCCTGGAATCTGCTCACCTGTGCTGGAGCGCTCACTGTTATCTCCTAGTTGTCCACCTGTGGGCCTGAGAGGCTCAGGAGTGAGAGCCCTGGCTCTGAGGGGGGACCTGGCCTCAAGCTGAGGGCTCTGGGTTTCTGCAGCCTGGAGGTGAGGAGGCAAGGTGGGGAGGCGGGGATGGAACTGCTGCCTCCCACCAGCTCCAGGAGGTTATGGGAAGGATGGAGACAGACTCTCTCGAGGTGCAAGGCAAAAGGGCAAGTGGCAGCACTCACAGGCTGTAACAAGGGAAATGCCAGTTGTCTTTGTGGGAGAAGAAGAGTCCGGGGGCACAGGGCAACCCTGGGAGAGCTGCACAGGAGACAGTGACCTCTCCAACAGTGGCAGTGTTCAGAAGTTGAAGGCAGCCTTCCCAGGTAACCGTGAGGCTTGGTCTTCTCAGAGCAGGAGATTGGACAGAGAACCTCCAGAAGTACCAATCATTTAACATGATTTTGAGTTGCACTGGGTCTCTTGAGTCCCTGAGCAGCCACTGACAAGCAATGCCTTGGAAGGCAGCAGCAGCAAGAGCTTGCACAAAAGTGTCAGTTGTTTCAGGCATGATGCTAAACTGTGTGGAAATGTCCCCGAGGAAAGCAGGGATTTGGGGATAGGAGCTTTGTTACCCCTGGCAAGACCGAAGCTAGGGCACCGCGTCCATTGATGTCTACAGCAGGGTGACTCATGTTTGCCTGGAGCTCAGGGTTTTTCCCAACTCTTCCACATCACGATGACTCCCAGGTGCTCTGGGAGACTGATCCAATGTCCCTTGGTAGTTTGTAATGCTTGGAATGGGCCATCCCCTCCCTAACCCGGGAAAAAGAGCCATGAGCTTTTGGCTCCCTGTCCTGTGCTTCGCCTCCAAAGCAGGTCATGCAGGCCTCTGGCCTCTGGGGTGAACTTGCTGAGCAAAACAAGTCTCTTTCAGGGAAGGATACCGGTTTTGTTCTGATCACCCTCCTACGCACCGATTTCCTTGCTTCCAACAGGTTTCCCACCTTCCAAACTCATGCCAGACCCCTCGTTGGAAGAAGTAAGAAGGCCTGGTTCAGCCATCAAGGGACACGTCTATGGAGATCCCATGGAGAAATCCCTTGAAAGAGACCTGCCTGACCCTCTGGTCTTCTCTCCATATGGGCAGAAGAAAAAAAAGACTACAGCAGAGGCTGATGAGCAGATGCAAGGTGCTTACGGCCCTCACTGCTGCCTGCAAGGGGCTTCCCTCCTCCCACAATGGTCCTTCCTTGCAGTTGAGCTTTTCCACAACCCTGCGGAGTTGTGTCTCTTTTCCTATATGGGATCGTGCAGTGTTGGTCTTCTGCCTGAACTCACCCACTGTCTCCTGAGCGTCGATGATGACCCACAGGAGAAATGTCTCTAGGGCCAGCTTGAGTGCCTGCCCTGAAAGCCCCTGAGAGATAACTCGAGGTGTCCCTCACAGATGAATTGCACTGTGACTGGTGGCCACGCTCACCATGAAGAGGGCAATTGACAAAGGCAATCCATATCACACTCATCAGGCCGTGATCCTGAGAAGGGACTTTACTACCTTTCCCATCTGCTGGAAAAGTAGAAAAGAGAACTGCAAACAGCCCAGGAAACTACTGGAGAGCGTTGAGTACTACTGCTTCCTAGGACCGGTGACGGGGAGCCCAAGCAGGGGAGAGGCACTGCTGCGCCTGTTGTTTACTAGTGCAGAAGGTTAAAGAGTCTGTGCGCCCCCGATGAGCAAAATGGGAGACCTGTCTCTAAGCGACATGGAGAAGGTAGGGTCGCTCAACAATTTCTTGCCTCTGTCATCACCAGCAAGTGCTCCAGCCGTGCCTGCCAATTCACACAGTTCAAAGGCAGGGACTGGGACAATGAAGAACCACATCAGGTCTGTGAACATCTAAGGAACGTGACTGTGCACAAGTCCATGGGACCTGAAGAGATGCATCTGAAGGTGCTGAACAAACTGGCCCATTAAGATGCTAAACCGCTATCCAACCAGTGTGAAAAGTCATGTCCACTGGTGAAATTCCCAGTAACTGGAAAAGGGGAAACGTCACGCCCCCTGATAAGAAATTAGAAAGGGAAGGCCTGGGGAACTCGGGTGGGACTGTGCGAAATTCATGAAGCTCAGCTAGGCCAACTGCAAGGTCCTGCACCTAGATCAGGGCAATCCCCGACAAAGATAGAGGCTGGGCCGTGAGTGGATCGAGAGCAGCCCTGTGGGGAAGGGTGTGGGGGTGTTGGTGGAGGCAAACCAGAATACAACCTGACAATGTGCGTTCATGGTCAAGAAAACCAGCTGTATCTTGGGCTGCATCAAAAGTGGCATGACAGCAGGTCAAGGGAGGTGATTCTCCCCCTCTCCTCTGCTCTCGAGAGACCCTACCTTGAGTGCCGCGTTCAGCCCTAGGTCCCCCAGCATAAGACATGGATCTGGTCAAGCAGGTCTAGAGAAGAGCCATGTGAAAGACTGGGGTTGAGAGCCTCCCAGGCCCACAAGTTGGACACCACGTGATGACAGTAGGATGTTAGCACTGCTGAGCAGGTCCCAGGGTTCTGTTGTCTGAGGGTTTCCTGCTCATGCAACAATCTCAAGACAATATCCTGGGGAAAGGACTGTGTGCAGTAAACGGATTTCCAGCAGTGCCTTTATTCTAGGCTTGCTTGCTAATTGACTAGAATACAGTATTTCATGGGGTCCATACAAGGACGCATAAGGAGCAACCCCGTCTCTCTCTCATTCTGAGCATGGTGGCTTGCTCCTGCCTTAAAATCTAGATCTAGGTGTCATGAAAGACACGTCAAGCCAGCTGTCAAGGTCTTTCATTTGAGGCACTCAGGCTACCAGTGAGAGACATCTCTCCCTGCGGGTCACTGCAGGCTCACAGGAGACGATGAGATAAGAGACTCACCTCTCCAGAGATGTGTCAAAGCTCAAGCACAAGGAAGGGCAGTTGTGGGCTGGAGGGAAGCCCCGTGCAGGCAGCAGTGAGGGCCATGAGGACCTTGCATCTGCCCATCAGCCTCTGCCATAGTCTGTTTTTCCTGCCCACATGGAGAGAAGACAGGCAGGTCTCTTTCAAGGGATTTCTCCATGGGATCTCCATAGACGTGTCCCTTGATGACCTAATCAGGGCTTCTCACTTCTTCCAGCGAGGGGTCTGGCATGAGTTTGGAAGGTGGGAAACCTGCTGGAAGCAAGGAAATCGGTGCGTAGGAGGGTGATCAGAGCAAAACCGGTATCCTTCCCTGAAAGAGACGCACGTCCAAATTGGCTTGTTTTGCTCAGCAAGTTCACCCCAGAGGCCTGAGCACCTGGAGTCATCGTGATGTGGAAGAGCTGGGAAAAGCCCTGAGCTCCGGGCAAACGTGAGCCTCCCTGACGTGGAATTCAGTGGACACGGTGCCCTGGCCTCGGGCTTGCCAGGGATACCAGAGCTCATCGCCTCATTCCTCCCAACGTGCTGCTTTCCTCAAGGGAATTTCCACACAATTTTGCACCATTCCTGAATCAACCTGTGCTTCTCTGCAATCTCTTGCCGCACTTTGCTCCATGTCACCTCTCCCACTAATGCAGCCAGCATTAGCCATTCTGTAACTTGTGAGTAATGTGGGTGTCAGTGATTAGTGAAATTGTATTTTATGGGGACATTTGAAGGGTAGAAGAACCTTGTGAGAAAATGCCTTCAAACTGCCCCAATCTGCCTGGGACATGTCATGTACACAAACACATATTTACTCCTGTGCTCCCGTCTTCTGCATTCCAGCCGCTATCCTTGGTCAGCACGAGCCATCTGTGAATTTTCATGGCACAGAACTCTACTCGCTACCTGAGGAAGTAACAAAGGGAAACAGGCAAAGCCAGATGGCGCAACAGCAAATTGGTCTGATAAAGCCACGACACAGATGAATCCTTTTACTGTTCAAAGGTATGAAAAAGGGGAACAACAGTTGAGATGAAAGAGGCAAGGTCTTAATCACCAATGAGGCCTCAAAAAGTGGCACCTACAAGGTGTTCAGGTGCTTCATGAACAAGGAATGTTTGTGGCCCCACGGGGCTCAGGACACAGCATAAAAGCCGGTGCTGCTCCAGGCTCTGCATCCTCCTCTCTTGCCTCCCTTTCCTCGAGGAAGCAGGTAAGCCTGAGCCTGCTCCATCTCTCCCTCTGGGCTCAACTGCTGCCGTTGTGGCTGCTCAGGTTGATACCTGGGCTGCCTCAGCTGGGCCCTGCAGTTGAACGGTGGAAGGGCTGTCAGCTCGTCCCAGCTGGATGGGGCTGTGTGGGGAGAGCTGGGAGGAGGGGGATTCTTTCTGGAAGAAGGGGACCACGGGGGCTCAGCTTCAGGGAGCTCTGCCCACCAGTATTTCAGCCTCTAGCAGATGGTGCCCGATGAATTGGCCAAGTGCATCCAGGGCCAAGTCCAAGGCGGCGATGTTAGCTCTGAAGAAGGGGAACGATCAGTCTTTCCACAGCTGCTTTCAACGCTCTGTGCTGGGTCCAGTCCCAACAGAGGGTCAGCCTTCCTGTGCCGTGCAGCTCGGAGGGCACGATGAGGGTGGTGGGAGCTGTAGGGACAGCGTGTGTTTTGAAGAGGTGGTTGCTGAGACACCTGTTCAAGGCAACCTATTTCTGCTGGGTAATGGCATCGATCTTCATCTGCGCTATGGCGCACAGAGGAGCGTCCGTGGAGAGATCTGAGGGGA